>RJWJ010002284.1:0-104431 GCA_004363605.1 Indri indri
GCAGACTGGGTGCATTCTGGGGCTCCCCTTGGGGAAGGCTGGACTCCTCTGGGTGGGTGGGGGGATCCCACGGGGTGTATTTCCTCCCTAGAGCCATCGCATTCTAGGGGCTGGTTTTCCACTTTGTAGGCCTAGAAATCCGAGGTGGGTAGAAGTGTCTGAGGTTGCCAGGTTTGGGGTGACTCACACTGCAGCCCGAGTGTGAATACCAGGGGGCTGATTCAGCCTTCCATGGTGAGCACGCAGCTATCGAGTGGGCTGCGTTCACTCCTCGGCACCCTTTCTCTGCTGGGGAGTTCTGCCCAGAAAGCCAAACTGTTCCAGAAGCTGCGTGGCCAGCACAGTCCCAGGGCAAGGGCGTTACCAGCACCCCGGAGGAACCTGCTGCCCACTGGTGGCCTGAGCACCTCTCTGGGATGCTCTGGGAATACCCCCTCCCTGCCTGTCCCCTGCCCCCACTTTCCGACCCACCCCCTCCAGCTGAGCCGTCGAATCTCTGGCTCTGTTCTCTTCTGTGTCTGAGCAGTCGACACGTCTTAATTCAGGCTCTGGTGCTGGTGGATGGGGCTGGCTGTGTTGGTCACAGCCACCCATCTCTGTCCCACAGGTGGGTGGTCCCTGTGTTTGGGGAGTAGCAGGAGCTCCCTCTGTCTCATCTTCCAGGTAGTCCCGAGACGTGTGGCCAGTACTTGGCTATCAGCAATGCCACACGGGATATCTACGGTGCTTGGCGATATCTCATTTCTTTCCCATAACAGTTTGATGAGATAGTACTATTTTCCCTATTTCGTGCATAGACTGGGGCTCAGAGAGGTCCAGTGGCTTGGCTGAGGCCATAGAATAAGCCAACTGGCAGGTGGCCCTAGAAACTGCCTGGGAATACATACGTGTGCCCTGAGAGGACAGCAACTGTGCCCCCCTGCAGGCAGGACTGCGCCCCAGCAGTGACTGCCCTCCCCACCCCGCTACCTGCCTGAAGCAGGGGTGGCCTGTTGTGCACTCGCTCGCTGACAGACGCACAACCTCTTGCCAAAGACGGAAGGCCAGTGTAAGCCCCAGACCACAGGGAAGTGACTCTGTGGGTGCACCAGACCGTGGCGGGGTGAGTCAGCCGCCCGGCTGACGGATGGACGTCAGTCCTGCAGTGTGGCCCTTCCCTTATTCTCCCGGAACAATAACAAATCCTGGCTCTTGTGATTCGGTTGCCAGAGGAACTAAAAAACATTTGATAACATGGAGCCGCTGGGACAGGTGGGCTGAGCAGGTCCAGATAAAAACAACCCTTTCCTGCCCCTTCACCCAGAATCCCTGGCGGGCGTCGCCTACTTGCAGCAGGGCTGGTAAACAGCCAGGGCAGCCGTGCTGCCACCTGAACCGACCGACCTTGTCCAAACCAGGAAGTGCGGGGCAGTCGCTACTTCCTCTGTGCTGGTGGGATCGGGCCCAGATTCCTGGTGGGAAGAAATGGGATCTCCAGGGCGCCCCCTGTCTGCGAGACTCTGAGCATCCTGTGATGTGCCTGCTCCCCACCACGTGTGGGTCCTCCCTGGACACTGTGGGGAGTAGGAAGGGAGGGGACACAGCTCCCGTGCTTAGAAAGCTCCTGGTCTGCTGGAGGGCAGGACACACACGGGAAAGTCCTGTTAGGTCCCAGTCCCAGCACACGGCAGGAATCGCCTGGAAATGGTTAGGGAGGGGGAAGGGGAGGTGGGTTCTGGCAGAGGATGGGGTTCGGTGGAATGGACCGGAACTCTCCATGGCCCAGCAAGCCCTACCTGAGTGTGGCGGCTCGCTCGCTCGCTTGCTCTCTCAAGTGCACGGGGCCGGGCTGACAGCCGGGGGCCAGAGCACTGGATTCTCTCGCAGACTCGGCCGTCTCGCTTCTCTGCCGGACAACGGTCGGCTCTGCGGTCCTCGCTCTCGCTCGCCGCTGCATCCTGGGCACCCTCTATGCAAGGCGCTTGGCTTGGACATCTTTTTTTTTTAATTTTATTTTTAGTTGTCCACTAAGGATCGTATCCATTTACGGGGTACGATGTGATGTTTCGATACACGATACACTGTGGGATATCAACCGAGCATCTTGACATCAACGTCCAGCTCGCCCCTAAGATTAAACAGGTGCACATCCTAACTCATCCCCCACCCCGCACCAGATGTCTCCTCTTCCCTAAAGCACCCGCGTTGTTCCAGGTACAAAGCCGTTCTCTGAGGAGCTTCAGGTGGCAGACCTCTCGCACGGGCCTCCCTTCCCTTCCCCATGGCCGCTGGCCTAGCCACCTCGCATCTGACCCCGAGCACCTCCCAGACGCTCTCTGAGAGCCATCCGTGCTGTCCTCCCCAGATTTTAAACCTACTCCTCAAGTGTCGGTGCTCCTCCGGGTCTTGCCCTGAGGAAACCGTGTTGCCTCCCCCATCCTCCGTGCTCCCCGACCCTGGTGACCAAGGCCTGCTGACTGTGACCCAGGAACGTCTTCCACGGATGGCCTCCTCCCTAGTCTCTGCCTCCTGGCTCTGCCCGTCGCATCCTCCTCCACACACGGTCAGAATTCACTTTCCCGCACACAGCTCTGGTGGCTGTGCTCCTGCTCAGAAACCGCTGGTGCTCCTCCCTGCAGAAGGGCCATGTCCGGACCCCTTGGCCAGGCGGTACGGCCGTCCAGTCTGGCTCCCCGTCGGCCCTCCCAGCCTCACCGCCCCGTGTCCTCCCTCTCCTCGCGCTGTCTCTCTCTCACACACCCCACAGCTCTGACACCTCAGCTGCTGTTCTCTGGCGGTGCCTCGGCCCTTTCTAGCATTGCCCCCTTCTTCGTGCCGACTCCTCGGCCTGCCACCCCCAACCCAGGGCGCTCCCACCCCCCTCAAGGCCCCAGCCCAGCTCCAATGTCTTCCCGGCCCCGCCCCATCCTCCGGGCTGGGGGAAATCCATCCCTCCCTCCTCTGTGCTCCGACAGGACTCTAGCATTTTCCACGCTGAGCGGAAGTTCCTGTGTGCTGCCTTCCCCTCTGGCCTGTCTCACTCCACTTTGTGCCCTCGCGTCCAGTTCCCGCGAGGTGCTCCGTGAATGCGGCGGGAACCTTCCATCCACCTTTGAGCCTCCGCATCTGCCTCCGCCTCCCCAGTCCCTCCCACATGCCAGGACCACCGGCCTCTCGGCCTGTGTCCCTGAGGAAGGTCTCCTGGCCTTTCTGGGGCAGGTCACAAGCTCTGCAGCCCTCGGGCCTGTGTGCCTGTCGCTCTCTCATCGGAATCTTCTCCCTTCCTAATGTATCCTCTTGCCCATGTCTTCTCCCTGATCCGGTCCTCTCCCAGCCAGGACTAACCTGCTGCACCCTCCCCTACAGCCTGCTCCTGTCGACCGCACGCCACGGCCTCTGTGCCCTGGATGGTGGGTCCCTGGGGCAGGAGGCCTGCCTCATTGACTTCCACTTTCCCTGTGCTGCTCTGCACCCAGCAGCTGCCGCCGAAATGCTTGTGGGAGCGTTGAATCCTGCCATTGCCCGTGCGAGCCCTGTAGCGGCTCCCCAGGGCCTGCGACAGGGTTGGCCACCTTGGGCACCCACGGGAGCCGTGGCCTGTCTCTGCTTGATTCTCTAATTTCTCAGCCCTCCAGGCAGCCACCCCAACAAGAAAACTTAGCCTTCCATGCCTGCTGGTGACAGGCAATTGCTGGAAATTTCCTCGGCTCCCTTCCACCTGAGCGTGCCACCCTTCTCCCGCCTCCCGGCACCCCCTCTCTCTCAGTCCCGTTCCTGCATTTAACACGCCCTCTGGTCAGCCGTCTCTCCTGCCCCGCCTGTGGTACAGGCGCGCTCCTGCCTTTCTGCCTTCACCGCGCAATCCCCCTTCTCTGGAACCCCACTCTGTTCTCCATCAATCCAAATCACCCCCCTCCCCGCCCCCGCAGGGCCGGCTCTGGTCTGCCCCCTTCTCCGTGAATTTTCTGATGCAGAACTGACTCCCTGAGCCTCATTACGGTCCTTTTGCAATCAGTAAGCACCACCCCATTTAATAGTTAATTATTCTCCACACCTGTATTTTTTTAATGCACATACATTTTCTTTCCTCACCTGGATTATAAGCTTCTGAGGGCTGGCTGGGGAAGGATGTCCGTGAGCTGGAGCAATGCTGTGAGGGTTTCATGATACTGGAACACACACCCAACAAGGGTGAACCACCCCTTCCTCTGGCTGGCTTTGCAGAGGAGCCTGCCTGGAGCCAGGGTGAGTCTGAGGGTCTTGTGACATTCTGCCTGGCTCTGCACACTGTGAGCACTCCGTCTAGGGCCTGGGAAGCCACTGGCTCCGGAGCAGAGACTGACCTTGGAAATGGGTTTTAGCAAGCTGCTTAGGGCAGGTAAACCCCTGCACACTTTTATTTGGTGTGATTTTGCCCCAAAGCTTCCTTTAGGTCAGGCCGCCTGCTTCAGGCGCATGTGTCCTTCATGTGGCCAGACCACAGGCAAGTTCATGAGCACCCGGGGCCTCCCGGAACACACACAGCACAAGTGCAGGGTTCAGGGAGGCAGGTTCCCATCAACCCTGCCCAATGCCCAGGGCTCATTTTCCTCTTTCCCCGCCTCACGCGCCCCCCGACCTGCACTTGCCTCCCCTACAGCTCACATCACCTCCTTCCTGCTGACCTCCCCAGTCCTTCGCTCTGCACTTTCTCCTCCAGAAAAGCTCCCTATCCAATCCCTCAGGCACGAACTCACCAAGAACCTCCGTCTGACCCCCTCGGGGGCCACCTTTCTCCTCTTTCTCTCTCTTTTCTCCCTCTGGAAAACTGGATTTCCCAGAGGCCACCCTGGACCATGGTGATGGCCTTTGGAGTCGGTGAGTGTTGGGGTCTTCCAGAACCCATGTTCCTCAGTCCACAGCATTTATTTAACTATCCCCCAAACACTGACAATGTCAGCTCTGGGGAAATAAGAGGGGGTGACACAGGGTGCCTGCCCTCGGGGGACTTGAGGTGCAGCAGAGGAGGACATATAAATCGGCCATTATGAAGTGCCGTGATAGCAGGAAGATGCACAGGGTACAAGGCACACGAGAGAGTGTTGGGAGAGGCCTCCCAGGGGCGTGGACATCGAGGGGAGGCCTGAAGAGTGGTTAGCAGGTGGCTGGGGAAACACTGTTCTATGCAGAGAGAAGCCAGAGGGAACATGGGGTCTGGGGAACTGCCAGCGTCAGGACGCCGAGAGCCCAGTGGGAGCGGGAAGTGGGGTCGATGAGGCAGGAGGGGGCAAGGGGAGACTCACGCAGTCCCTGCGGTCAGTGAAAGGAAACTGGATCCAATGCCAAGAGCAAAGGAGGCTGAAGGGTCTTAGGCAGGGAATGATGTTCGGGTACCGAGTAGCTAACGTTGTAAATATTCCTTTCTGTTCACACAGTGGGGAGAATTCAGAAGAAGGAGACTTGGCTCCCGCCCGAGTTCACTTTCAATGAGGACTGAAGAAGAGAGTCCTAGAACCCTACCCAAGGCCCGTGGTGGGCAGGATGGGGCTGCACTGAACCCACCCCTTCCCTCGCCCCACTTGGGGCTGGTGCCTGTACAGGGCGATGTGGGGGATGCACAAACAGAGCAGTGAGGGGCTGAGGTGGAACCCATGGGTTGCAACAAACAGAAACTTGATTTGCCTTAAGCCCAAGGAAACGTTGGTTGTGAGGATTGCAGGCCCAGGGCGGGGAAGCAGGAGAAGCTTTAGGGGATCCCTGATCCAGAGGCAGGGGCATCCTCGGGATGCTTTCTCCACCTCCCCCCACTGCCTGCTTCACCCCTCTCTTTGCACCCATTTCTTGTGCCCTCTGGCTGCTGGCAGAGCCTGCTTGCCCCATCGACTTTGAGATGGTGAATTATGGCTGGCTCTGGGTTCCAGGTTTGTGGGAGAGAAACTCTGAGGTCCCACAACATCTAGTGTAAGCTGCCAAGGCCAGGGGTGTCACACATGCAAACCCAGGGGCTGGGGCTCATGCTGTGGATTGGGGTGGTGGTCCCCAGATAAGGAGGACTGGAGGTTAGGCAGACACCCCCAAAGCTGTCAAGCACCGCAGGGCAGGGTCTCCGCCCCTCGTGAGCTTACAGTTAACATAGAACTTTATCATCTGTAGGAAGAAAATACATAGATCTCTATAATCCAAAAGATTTTAATGACAACCACGAACATTTTTGAGCACTTATTCTATGCTGCATACTTTGCCAAATGATTCACATGTATTTTTTATGTATTTAATTTATGGCCCAGTGAGGTAGATGTAATTGTTTCCAATTTACAGACAAGGTGTTAAAAAAAAAAAAAACTTTAGATAAAAAGGTTTATTTGAGCAAAGGATGATTCACGAATTGAGCTTTCAAAACCAGAAGAGGTTCAGAGGGCTCTCCTCTAGCGATGCGAGCAGTGGGCTTTTATAGGATGACCGTGGAAGCAAAGCCAAGCAGTGTCTTGACAGGCTGCAGCGAGGCATTTGCCTTATCTGGGTGCGATCTGGAGGGAAGGCCCTTGTTAGAGGTTACTTGGTGGTTTCTCGTTTTGTTTTACTGCGGGCTTCAGTTTGATGACGTAGGAACCCAAAGTGCTGAGTCATGTCAGCTTACAGGCCTCCCAATTAAAAATTTTTAAATAAAAGAAATAGAGTCACAGAGAATTCTAATCTTTCCTGTCCAGTTTCTGCAGCACAACACTCAGACTTAGAGTGCGGAGGAAGAGAAAGATCACCCAGTGCTGTGCTAATAAATGTCTAACAACCAGCTCTGCGAGGGAAAAAAGCCCTGGTGTGTAGCGTTTGCAGATATTTGAGGTGTAAACACTCCCGCTAGGGTTGATTTCAAGCTACCAACTCCCAGGAGCTAGTGCCAGCCGGCTCCAGCACACACAGCCCCTCACCCCTTTCGGGTGACTCACGGTGCTGTGTCCAGGAGCTGTTTTATTTAGAACAGTGGTCCTCAAAGGGTGGACCCTGGACCAGCCGCTTCACCATCAGCTGAGAACTTGTTAGACATGCGGATTCTCTGAGCCCAGCACAGACCCACTGAATGGGAGACCCTGGGGCGTGGCGCCAGGGAGCAGCCGTCTGTGTTTTCACAATGGTCGCACAGGGTCAGGTTGGAGAACCTCTGGAGCAATGGAGGAATGTACCTTTTCTCAAACCCAGCTGGCCCAACCGTCACCCTGCCGTTGGGAGGATGGGGCTCATTTCCCACTCCTCAGCAGATGGGCAAACTGAGGCCATAGCGGCGAAGGTGCCCTGCAAGGTGGTGGGTGATTGAAGTGGGTTCAGTAGTCAACTCTGGGTACTTGGGGAAGTCACCCTGCCAGCCTTAGTCTCCTCTTCCATAAGATCATGGAAGAGGGGACTCTGAGGCATCCCCCAGCCCTGGCCCTCCACAGGTCTGCGGGATGATCTGCCCACAGACCCCAAGGGAGTGTGGGTGGAAGGCTGGGCTCTGACCCTGGGCAAACAGACGGACCGAGCAGAGGGTGAGAGGAGGAGCCAAGGTCCTCCGGCACCGGTCCCCTCCGAAGAGGGGAAATGGGGGAGAGAGGTGCACAAAGGCATACAAGGCAGCGATGCCTGGCCCTGGGCCTTCAAGACTGACCCAGAGAGGTTCCGAATCTGAAGCGTGTCCCTGGGCTGACGCAAGAGGGGCTGGATGCCGTCAATCTCTCTGCCTCAGGCTCTCGACCCGGAAGACCTGAGCTGGCCCCAGGTCCACATCCCCCAAGCTCTCTGTAGGACATGTTTACAGTCTGGTTGTCTCAACAACTTCCCCAGACCCCAATCCAGGTTTAGTATTAACCAAAGACAAACACATTAAGAGCCAGGCATCAGAAATGATGAAAGTGCTGGCCCTGGGAGGCCGTGAAACACCTGGGCAATCAGCAACGGTGTGATGTCACCCAGAGAAATGCCTGGCGCACGGGCAGTGGTCACGTGACCTGGCCTGTGTGCCCTGGTCACATGGGCGGTTGGGGGGGGTTTCCCCACCTGAGATCAGGGTTCCTGACAGAGAACCAAAACACAAACAGAAACCGTCCTGTCACGGTGAAATATGTAAATCATGTGATGGACGGTTTTTCCTCCTCAAGTCTAGCCACAGAGCAAAGATTCAGAGCAAGCATTACTTAGCAGAATCAGGCCCTGCTGGGATGCTGGCCTGCTCTTTTGCTTTAGCCGGAAAGTCGGCTCCACTGTAATTTTAGTCACTCTTCTTCCAGGAAAGAAGCTCTCTGTGAAAAGAGTTTTCTCAGAGGCACCAGCTTCAGAACTTTAGCAAAAATCCTGGACTCGACACCAGCCTCCCCTACCTGGCTGCCACTTCCCTGCGGTGTACCCCCTGGGCTTGGCCTCTGTGTCTACCCCCAGGGAGAGGCAGGCGGCCTGAGCCCGCCGCTCCTTCATCCCAGCCCTGAGTGGCCCGGGAGGCTTCAACAGTTGCTGGTTCAAGCCAAGGAAAGGCTTTGCACTTTATGCAGACATTCTGCTCAGAAAATGCCTGGTAGCAAGTCACATGTCTTAGGAAGCAGGAAGGTACGAGGGGTTGGCATGGAAGCGGGAAATAGCCCACCCCATTCTCTTGCCCGCATTCTTCCAGACTGTCATTCTTTGCAAAATAGCTGTTGAACACCTGGAGTCCTGGCACTGGGCCCAATGGTGTGGGCAGTACATAAGGAGGCAGCCAGGTCACTGCCCTTAAAGGGTCTGTATTCTACTTAGAAAGATAAAACTATCACAGCCCAATACGATAACAAGCAATAGAACACAACATGCAAACTGCCACTCACCAGAGGTGATGCTTAGAGGGAAAAGCATGAATGTTCCCAGCGCATCTGAATTCTAGCCCTGCCACTCACTCACAGCTGTGTGCCCTTGGGAAAGTTACACAAACTCTCTGAGCCTCTGTAAAATGGAGATAAACATCTCCAGCTTACAGGTCTGTTGAGAAATGTGAAATGTTTGGTAGAATGCTTGGCATATAGTAAGTTCTTAAGAAATTGTAATAATCTTCTTAACTCCTTTTTGGGCCAAGATGGGCTACAAATAGATGAATCATTTATATCTGGTCTCCAACCTCAGAGCAAATTAGAAGGAGTAAAGTGAAAGCACTAGAAGGGTGGGTCAAAAAGAGTGGGGAAAATTCACACATGAAATCCTGACAGTGACAGAATATCCAGGAAAAAAGTATAAACACAGATGCAAAAAAAAAACAACAAAAACAAAACCCCAGCACTTGGGGACCACGTAGTTTGACAGCAAACAGCCACTCACTTCCCAACAGCCTCCAAGGCCATCATCTCATTACAAGACAGCAGTATAGCTGATGTTCATAACAAAACTATGTTCCATAGCTTCTGAGAAGCCAGGGATGAGCACGGCATGTTTAAAAAGTATTTTTGTCAAAAATATTTAACATGTTTTTAAGAAGTACTTAAAGTGTGTGTGGATGGTACATTTTTGGGTGTCCAGAAAATTCCCCTGCCACAATTTCCCAATGGGCGGACAAGCTGGGTTTTTACTCTACTTCTTTTATGTCTGTCAGAGAGCTCAGAACCGCGCTGAGCACATCATGAGGGCTTAACAAATCCCTGTTTACTGATGAATCCGCACGGTGTTGAAATACGGTTTGTTCTGTTTCCCATTTCCGGCCATTCTAAGCATTAACTGTTTGCGGTCACTCGCTGGCTCCATCCTCTCTTTGAAACAGAAATAACTGATTATCTTCAGCCTCCCTGCCACCCCCAGCAACCTGTTCCTCTTTCTGTTCCCAGATTGGAGTTAATGGTGCCATCATTGACCAGACAACAACTGTGTTAACAATAATAACCCTACTACATCAGTGGAACTAGCGTGTTAGGTTTTCCAAACACTTGCCAGGATCCAGGATCTTTATGTACATCACCTCACAAGGTGGGGTTAGTTCTCAGATGCAGAAGGTGAGAGTCAGAGACGTTAACTTGCTTCCCAGGTCACCCAGCTAAGGGGCAGTGACGCATTCGACCATTACGTCGCTCTGCATGCAATCCCAGGTTCTGCCCAGAAGGGGCGCTCTGCCACAGCCGCTGCCCAGCTGCCCAGGCAAATCCCCCCCTCCCCCAACCAAACCATGCCCCCAACCCCCAGGTCTCTACCTGCCTGAACTGCCAAGTCTGGGGTGAAACGAGAAGCCCTAGGCTTTCCTGTGGTACCATGACCCCCCCGTGGTGGTGCTGGGGGTGGGGTGGAGGCATGTTTCTTTTCCACTTATTGAGCCACACGGGTGACCGGTAGGGCAGGAATGTGGCCCCGGATAGAGGGCGCCAGCTCCGCTGCTGGCCACTTGGCCCAAGCGAGACTGTTCCCAGGACTTAGAGCAGCCCGGCCACGTTCTGCCCAGGTCTGGCTTCTGCCCAGCTCCTGACAAGTGCCAGCCTCTGCTGGCTGCTGCCCCACAGCAGGAGGGGCCTTGATCCCGAGGGGAGACCCACCTGCTCCCCAGCCTGGAGTCTGCCTCCCGCCCGCTGCCTTGTCCTGTCCCCAGGGTCCCCAACAAAAGGCTCTTGCCTCCCAAAAATGTCTCTTCCAGTTTTCCACTTGATTTTTGACTTTTATTTCAAATCGATGCTTTTTTTAAGTATAAAACAGATCAAATCCTTTGGGGAATTAACCCATTAGTAAACAAGGTGTCTCTATGTTCAAAAATTCCCACTTTGAGCAATCTGAGACTCCCCTTTGCTTTTTCCTTCTGAGGCCTAGAGCCCTATCAGAATGTTCTGGAAACACGCAGAGAGCTTCCCCATCTCCGAACCCTTTTTTTCCTTCCTCTCTATGTACATACACCAAAACTGGGGTGGTGAGCCCAGCACAGAGAAGGAGGCCTGGTAGATTTTGGAGTTGGGATCTAGACTCTGCCATTGACTAGCTGTGTGACCCTGAGTGGGTTACTGAATGGCTTTAGGTTTTGTTTCCCTTACGCCTAAAACGGGAACTGGAACTCCTTCCTCACGTGTAAGTTCAACAGGTGCCTCCCCTGCCCCCGATGTACAGCACTTAATAAAGGGCTTGGCCCATGGGAAGTTCTTATCTGAATCCCCCTGACGCCTGTTTCCTCCATGAAGTCTTCCTGGATTATCTCGACGGTGGTGGAGGCAACTAACTACCCACCCCATATCTACTCCTCCCTTTTCTTTATTAACAGAATCCCAGTTTTGTTTGGGGGAGCATGTGCCCAGCTAAGAGGCTAAATGTCCCAGACTCCCTTGCAGCTAGGGTGTTACGGATCACAGATACGGCCAGTGAGATGAAAACGGAAGTCACTGGGAAGGGCTTTTGAGAAAGCTCTTTAAAAGAGGCTGACTCAACTGATGTGTCCACTTTCACCCCTTACCCTCTTGCTCCCTTTCTTATCTGGAATGAAAATGTGATGTCTGGAGCCGCAGTGGCCATGTCATGACCATATGGCAACCTCAAAGATGGAAGTCACATCACATCCGAAGTATGGCAGAGCGAAAGGGTAGGAGGAGCCTCGGAAACTGAAGCGTGATGGGGAGCCGGTATGCAAGCTCTGGTCCACCGGCCTTCAGGATTTATGTTACAAGAGGGAAAAAGAAATCAGTCCGGTTGGGCTGTTGGGCTGGTGCTCAGCATCTGGCAAGGTTTGAAGCTGTCAGTACATGTGATGTTAACTGTTTGGTACCAAGGGAGCAAGATGAAGACTTAAAGAGATGGGAAAGGAGGTGGAGGAGCCTCAGAGGAGAAGAAAGGGATTCGACCAAACTCCTGTGGACAAGTTTATCACGCAGTTATATGTGTGACAGCAAAGGACTGGAACCAGCCTAAAGTCCCTCAGCAGGATGCCGTCGAAATACATATTAATACTGTGTTTTTGTATAGCTTCTGAGCTTAGCGTGGTTTTTACATTTTTAAATATTTGGGGGAACATGAAGAATAATATTTTGTGATACATGAAAATTACATGAAATTAAAATTTCCATGTTTATAAAAAATAATTTCACTGGAACACAGCCACCGTCATTTGTTTATGTACCACGTGTGGCTGCTTTCTCACTGTGCATGGCAGAACCGAGCGGTTGCGAGAGGAGGCCTGTAGCCCCCAAATCCGAAAATGTTTACTACCCGGCCCTTTGCAGAAAATGTTTGCCGACCCCTAGTACAGACTATCTCTGAAAAACTGCAGGAGAAACTAACCACAGGGGCTGCCTCTGGGGAGGCAGTGTCCAAAGGCTGGGGTCAGAAAGGAGACTTCTACAGCATAACTTTGTATTTTTTGAATTTTGAATCATGAGAATGTTCAACCTGTCTTACGCTTAATTTGAAATTTAAAAACAATGGGCCGGGTTTCTCATCCTGGACTGAAGGAAGGGGAAGGAGAGGAGAGAGGGTGGCTGGATTCTAGACTAAAGGGCAGGTCTGGGTGGAGTCAGGGCCTCCAGCAGGAGAGGCTGCAAAGCGAGCCTGGACTTGCCCTCAGCCTTGCACTTGAGGGGTCAGTGCTGCCCACACGCCTACAGGCTCTGTCCCAGAAAGGGGCCAGAAGATTGGCCCCCATCTCTCTGCCTGCCAGGGGAACAAGGGACAAGTACACCCAGCCTGTGGCCTGAGCAGCAGCTGATACGGGGGAGCAGAGTGGATCGGGGCTGCAAAATGGTGAGACGGACGTGGGGATTCTGGACACTGGGTTTTAGTCCTGCCTAGCCACCAACTGTCCCTGTGACCTTAGGTAAGTCATTTTCCCTCCGCAGCCCAGCTCCATCTCTGCCAACAGGGGCCTGGACCAGACTGAGGGGTCTGTAATGGCCACTCCCCCACGTCCTTCACCCACTCTCTCCTGTTTAGCCTGTTGGGCATCCACTCCAGACTTTGCAGAGGCGCTGAGCTGAAGAAAATGAGAGCGCACAAGTCAAAACAACAGCCAGCCTCCTAGAGGATCTCTAGGACACGTGGTTCTGCCATGGCTCTGAGAGCCTCACCACCGCCCCAGCTCTGCGGGCAGGGGATCAAGGGAACACCCTTCAGTCACGGGCAGAGCAGCAAGGACACCACAGCCCTGGGTGGTGGCCACTCTGGCAGAACAACGGCAGGCAGGAGGTGGGGGGCCCCTCTTGAGCAAATCCAGGCAGAGGCATTCATAGCCCCAGTGCAGGAAACTAGCAGCTGCAGCGCCGGCGGGTTGGTCCTTGAGGAAGCCCTGCGGGGGTGAAGCACACACAGGCCTGGTGCTGAGTGGGGCTCTCTCCACCTGAGCAAGGTGTGTGGCTGCGTCCTCCTGGCCCTGGCAGCCAGGACCAGCCAGCCCAGGGGCCAGCCAGCATCCTTAGAGACCGCTGGCTGTGCAGCCCAAACCTGTGCTCAAGGCGTGGAAGTGTTTCCTCTCCTTCCTCCCCGACAAGTCAGACATACAGAAATGCGTTGCCTCACAGTTCTGGAGGCTAGAAGCCCGAGATCGAGGTGTCTGTAGGGTCGGTTCCCTCTGAGGGCCGTGAAAGAATCTGTTCATGCCTCGCTGTTTCTGGTGACTGCTGGCAATCTTTGGTGTCCCTTGGCTTGCAGACCCGTCACTCTGATCTCCGCCCTCATCTTCATGTGGCACTCTTCTTCTATGCATGTCTGTCTCCAGATTTCCCTTTTATGAGGACAACTGTCATATCGCACTAGAGCCACTCTACTGACTTCATTTTAACTTGATTACCTCTATAAAGACTCTTTCTCCAAACAAGGCCACATTCTGCGGTACTGGGGGTTAGGACCTCAATATATACATTTCGAGGGAACACGGTTCAACCCATAACAGCTCCATCACCCTGTCTTATTTTTTTTTTAGAACCTTTATAACCATCTTAAATTATCTCCTTTATTGGTTTGTGTTCATTTCCTGTGTCGCCCACCTATGATAGAAGGTACACGAGGGCAGAAGTCTGCCCCAGCCTCAGGGCTTGGTCCTTCCACTCTGCGTGGTGGGCACTAGACTCTGTTTCTACAGCCTGGAGCAGGAGACTTCTCTCAGGTTGCCCCAGACGGCAGGAGCACGACCTGCTCCCATCCACTTTCCACGAGCAGCCAATAGGATCGTTCTACATGCATCACTTAGCTGGGGGTCCAGTCAGGGATTTGTAGCATCCAATCCTGGATCCAGCCACGAACCTCAGAGCCTCAGAAATGACCTCCACACAGCAGATGCTAATACATCCTTGCTGGATGAAGGCGGCCACGTGCAGCTTGGACTCTGGCTCAGGTTTCCTGCCCTGCAGTCAGGGGTAGCACAGCCTGGTGGTCATGGACGAGGGCTGTGGATCTGGACTGCTTGGGTCTGTGAGGTGTGGGCACGTCGCCTATCCACTGTTTGTCTCCATTTCTCCAGCTGTAAAGGGGGGATGATGATCAAAGCACCTCCCTAGCAGAGCTGTTGTACGAAATGAGATCATGCATGAGGACAGAGTGCCTTGTTGGTAGGAAGTGATCCCTGCTCACCCAGACCTTGTCTGCTCCACCTGGTCTGAGATCTGAGAAAATTCCTGGTGGCCAAAGGAACCAAGAGCCCAGAAAGGCTCGTGTGGTCAACTGGGGATGTAGAGGTTCCAGGTTTCTGCTCAGGCTCCCTCTTCAAAATCCCATCTGCCCTCAAAGAGAGAACAATCGGTACCAGGGAGATTTTGACCATAAAAGCTTTTGTCGGTTTCCAAGCTCTAAGGCTGGGTGGGCCTTAGAGTTCCATCGGTGCTTCTGGCTGACCGAGAAAAGAGAACCTAACTCCTCAGACTCTTTCCAAACTCCCAATGCGAGGTGTGTGGCTTCCAGATGACTCAGCAGGGCCAGTTTCTTTGGAATTAGCTGCTCTGGCTCAAAACTGTCTGTGTTGCAACAGGCTCACTCAGCCACCCCCAGAAGAGCTGACCCACCACCCACTCAACCTGCTTCCTGATTTATTACCTATATATAGCCACATTTATAGAGCTTTCTATAGACATGTGCACTTAGAAACCAGGGAGGCTAAAAATACCCAGTTCTTGTACCTCATTTATTTGTTTGCTGTAGGTTCCTTGTTCCAAATTTACAGCTCAGGAGACTGGAAATAGTTGTCAGAATGCAGTGATTTCCAGCTGTGGGTGGCAGGAGGACCAGAGGACAGGCCCTGCCTGGGGAACTAGGGGATTGGGTCCCAGCCCCAGCTCTAAAGTCACTGTGCTGTAGTGCTCTGGAATATTCTCCCCCTTGCTGGGTCTCAGCATCCCTCAACTGAAGCAGCAACTGAGCTTGATGGCTAAGGTGTTTTCTTGTTCTTCTCTGTATTGGTATCCGGTGTGACGTGCTAAGTGCTATCACGGGGAAAGTCAACACAGACACACCACAACCATTGCTTCCTGTTCATTCATTCCTTTGAATATCTATTGGGCACTTGCTTCGTGTCAGACAAAAATCTTCACTTTCAGGGAATCTCCATTCCAATCGCAGGAGACAAACAATAAGCAAAATAAAGTCATAATGTACTCAATCGTAATATATGTCATGGAGAGAAAGTAAAGAAGGACAGAATAAGGGTGCAATTTTAGTTAAGGAGATTGGGGACAATCTCACTGAAAAGGTGCTATTTGAATAAAGACCTGGAAGAAAGTGGTTCCCAGTAGCAGAGGGTGTGAGCCACACAGGTACCTGGGGGAAGTGTCCCAGGCAGAGGAGATGCAAATGCAAAGGCCTCAAGGGGGGAGAGCACCTGGTTTATCTGAGGCCACGGTGGCTGGAGCAGAGCGAGCGGGGAGAGAGTGCTAGAAGCTGAGAGAGGGAGGTAACATGGGCTGCTGCCCTGACACTGGCTCTTACTCTGAATGGGAGGGGGCGCCACTGGAGGGCTTTGAGCTGAGGAGGGACCTCAGCTGGCTTTCGTCTCCCCAGGAGGGTCTGGCTGCTGAGCCAGTTCATGACAGACTGCAGAAGCCCAAGGGTGGAAGCCAGGACACCCCTAAAGAGACTACTGCAGACCAGGCAGGGGCTCTGGAGGAGATGGGAGAAGTGGTCAGAATCCGTACACAGGTTGAAGGGGTTGCCGATGGAGCGGGTGTGGATGTGAGAGAAACACAAGCCAAGCATGTCTCCAAGATTTGTGCCATGAGCTCATGTGGGGAAGCCTGTGGGAAGAGGAAAGATCAGGAAAGCTACATCGGACCCACGGAGGGAGATGCCTGTTAGACTCCCCACGGAGGAGCTGAGTGGGCAGCAGGTTGTATACGCCTGGAGCCCAGGACAGCATCTGGGCTGGAGACACACAGTGGAGATGAATCCCTATGTACCTAGACATGGTACGTAAAGCCACAGGCCCGGGTGAGATCACCAGGATGGTGCACATATGGAGGGTGTCCACGCACTGAGCTCTGGGCGCATCGACATTCAGAGGGCAGGAGGCGAGAAAGAAGTAGCAAAGGGACAGAGAGGAATCGGCCGGGGAGGCACGGATGGCCCATCTCCAGGCTTCCGTTCTTCCTCCGTAAAAGAGGGGCCTCCGGGATCCCGTCCCAGTTCTTATCTAGGATGCTCCTGGGACCCAGGCTCCTCCCTGAGCTGCCCCCTGGTGCGGTGGCATCAGCAGCTGGTCACAGTGAGGGGTGCCAGGAGTGGGAAGGCTGGCAGCCCCACCCCACCCCCCAGGGAGAGAATAGGCCCTGGGCCAGGGGGTCTCACCAGGGCTGGAGAGGCAGGAGCTGGCTTTGCTCTTACACTGTTTTTCCCCTGGGACAAAGAGAAGCTTAAGTTTCCTCTCGGGACAAAAGCCAAAAGGGGAATAACTGCCGGGGTTATTAATCATGCACAAAGTTCTGAGCATTTTTAACAAAAAGGAGAAGAGTGGTCTCTGCCGACTTCTCCGTCCTGTCCACTTCCCCCTCACCCCTTGAGAGTCTGCAAAACGTTTCTTCTCTGCCTGCCCAGAGATAATCAAGTCGGGGTTTCCCCAGGAGCTCGAGACTCTAGTCCTGGGCAGAGTCGAACCGGCCCTGGGAGCAGCTGCAGTGTCCGGCCCACAGGATTCCAGGCCCCAGAGAGTGCTGGCTCGGCCCAGCCAGGCTCTGACCCTGACCTGTCCCTAGAACCAAGAGTGTGCCCACACTCTAGCCCAACTGGGAAGCTCTTGTTTTACCACCACTCATCGCTGTCCTTGTGTACTTACTGTGTGTTATGGTTTAAATGTCCTGGCCAAAACGCATGTGGAAATTTCATTGCCTTTGCAACAGTATTAGGAGATGGGATCTGTCCCCCTAGCACAGGAGGCAGCGTGTCAGTCTCATAATCCGAAGAGATAGGGCCTTTAAGTGATTAGGTCACAGGGGCTCCATCCTCACAAATGGATTAATGCTCTCATTGCAGGAGTAGGTGAGTTATCGCGGGAGTGGATTCGCTATAAAAGGGAGCTCTCCCCTGATTGTGCTCTCTCACCCCTCCACCTGCCTGCCATGGGATGACACGCCATTAGGGACAGTTACTGTTCTAACTACTCCGTAAGTATTAATTCAGTGAATCCTCACAACCCCAGGAGGTATTGCTCCCAGTTTACAGATGAGAAACTGAGGTTGAGGATGATGAACTTGCCCAGGGTCACGTGGTTCCTAAGTGGAGCCAGAATTTGGACATCTGGCCCAGAGGCTGTGCTGTCTCCTGCAAAGTGACGCTTCTTGGCTTCACCATGGACTCGGCCGTCTCATAGCCAGGCCGCCCCTCTCTGCCCCACTGCTGCCCGCTGGATGGCTCAGGCACCTGCTGCAGATGTCCCTCTCTTGTGACACGTGTGCCTTGAGACAGGACTCTCTCGGAGGGCGAGTGTGAGCCATGGTTGATGGGGTCAGAATTCACCCTCGAAGCCCAACTCCAGCGCTCACTCACTGTGGGATCTTGAAAAGTTCCTTAGTTTCCTTGCTGGCAAAATGGGGCAGATCATCAGTGTTCAACAGTCAGTGCAGCACAGGACGAGGTCCTAGACACTGGTGATACGAGGCCAGTGGGGTGCACACGGGCCTTGCCATCACGGAACTTCCAGTATGATGGGAAGGGAAGCATGAGACGAGCACAAGAGGGGCGGAAGGGCCCAGTGTCAGTGTCGCCCTGCCTGCGCATTTATAAGGATTAAATAGATAATGACGGTGAAAGATTTTAACAATTGTCTGGCGGAGTATCCTTGGTAGATACCAGTGGAGCCTGAATTCCAGGCTGCGGTGGCTCATTTCTAAGTCCATGGCACTGATCTTGCTCTCCTCTTTGAGCCAGAAAGCTAACAGTGACTTTTGAAGACCTCCGGAAAATAAAAAGTAGCTTTTCTTTAGGAAGAGTGATAACCGCGGGGATTTGAGCATTTCTCTCCCTCTCTGATTACAGTTGCGCTCCTTCTGCGCTTCTAGTGTGGCAGTGAGCAGCCCGGACCCTACAGCTGGATGCTTCAGTTCACGTTCCAGCTGGGGATTCGACACCTTGTTCTTTATTATTGTGACTATTAATCAAAACTTCAAAGGGAGTGTGCAGTCACTGTGTAAAAATTGAAACTACCCATGAGCAAGAAGAAATTAAAATCAGCCCAAATCCCACCATCCGGAAAGAACTACGGTTCACATTTTAGAGTCCCTCTCTCTCCAGACTTTCCCCACTGGATATATTTGTCTAAATAACTATGTACATGTATTAGGCCAGGAGGTCAGGATTCCTGCCTCAGGCCCTCTGCAGAGGTCCCCACAGCTGGGCGGGGCATAGATCACTGTGGCTGCTCAGAGCCCAGGACCCTGGGAGGTCAGGGGCAGGACCCTTCTGTTGGATTCCATGTGCGCCCCAGCCCCCAGCTGAGCCTGGAGCTGCCTCCTCCCAGCTCTGCACAGAAGGCCCCGTCTGGGAGCTGCGTTTGATCCCTCCCATGGAGGCCGCCTGTTGTGTGGGATGGCTGTGTCAGAAGGAAAACCCGCAAGCATGTCCCTGGGAATGAATTGGGCCTTTATGTGAAAAGCCACTCTGCCCAACCCCAGCTCCTCACTACCCACTCTGCAAGCCGACTCTGGCGTCACTACTAGCTGAGATACGGACGAGATGGGTGGGAGTCTGCAGATCATCTGTGGCTTAACAACAGCTGGAGAACTTACTGACAGATGCCAAGCATGACATTTAACCAGGCACTCTCGACTCCTCCCAAACCCTGGACAATGATGTTCACTTTCATTCTCTACCCCCGAATTTCCCAGAAATCTTAAAAATCATGACTATAATGTACTGAGCACGTATTCTGTGCCAGGCCCTTAATGGAAATTGTTTCGTCTTTACCTCAATTTTGCAAGGCAGAGAGGGAAACTGAGGCGCAGCAAGACCAGTGGCTTGACCCAGGCTCTGCCCTCAGGAAGGGGTAGGGTGAGACTCGAGTCCAGGCAATGACTCTCAAGCCCACACACTGTATTTTTGCATAAAAATTAATGTCTATTTCATTTAAATGACCCATGCCCATAGTTAAAAGTCAAATAGGTCTAAAAGGCATAGCAAAAAACAGCAGCCCACACAGCACACCGCTGGCATCACCACGTAAGCTCCGCCTCCTGTCAGATCAGCGGCGGCATTAGATTCTCATAGGAGCGCGAACCCCGCTGTAAATTGCGCATGGCAGGGATCTAGGTCATGCTACTTATGAGAATCTAATGCCTGATGATCTGAGGTGGAGCTGAGGCGGTGATATCAACTAGCGCTGGGGAGCGGCTGCAAATGCAGATTATCATTAGCAGAGAGGTTTGACTGCACGATAAACATAATGCGCCTGAATCATCCCAAATCCGTCCTCCTCCTGCCCGCCTCCCCCATCAGTGGAAAAACTGTCTTCCATGAAACCATTCCTGGTGCCAAAAAGGTTGGGGACCGCTGTTCTAATACAGTCACATTTATGACCAAAAGAATCAACTTTTAAGGCTGGAACTTTTCTCATGAACATGGTGTTGTATAGTTTGTTTTGTTTTGTTTTGAGACAGAGTCTGGCTCTGTTGCCCTCCTAGAGTGCAGTGGCATCATCATAGCTCACTGCAACCTCAAACTCCTGAGCTCAAGCCACCCTCTCGCCTCGGCCTCCCAGAGTGCTAGGATTACAGGCGTGAGCCACCTTGCCAGGCCTGTTGTATAGTTTTTAAGGGGGTGGGGGGAGTGTAATCCCAGCAGAATTGCAACGTCTATGCTAAATCTTCCTCCTTTTGAAGTTTAATTCTTTATCATCTTCCTCTTTTGTGACTCAGAGGCAGAGAAAAGAGGGTTTACCCAAACTCTTTGAAATATTTGAGGGCTGTCCCAACCCTGGGGAGGGTCGTGCAAATCTGGTGGAGAGGAGTGGGAGAGTGGCCTGGAGCCTGACTCAAGCATCCTGGGGCACTCGGTGGCGGGCAGAAAGGGAATTCTCGAGCCCATCACGCCAGCGTGAGGTCTAAGCAAGTCCACCACGGGGCACCACCTCCTCCCTGACTGGAGGCTGCCGCCCTCCCCAGCTGTGCTCGCCTGCCCTCCTCACTGGTCAGCACTGACCCTCTAGTGGGGAGGCAGCCAGAGCCAAGGCAGCTGGGGCCACGGCTCCCCTGTTAGCTTGTGCCCCTCACCACAGGGATGTGGTGACTCACTGAATGAGGCATCATAAATTTCTTCCTAATAGCACACTTGTCACCGAACCATTCCAACAATTTGGCACAGCAAGTGATTTGGCTCAGGGCAGCAGAGGTAATCCTCCAAGCACTGGTGGGGACCAGAACCCCCAAGTCAGTGTCGCGACATCCATCCGGAGCTGGCATAATCGTGCCCACTTCACAGATGGGGCAGTGCAGTTACGGGGCGGTCATATGAAAAGGATTAGTGACTCAGCCCCTCAGGCCCCACTGGGACAGACCCTGGGCACCTCACCCACAGTGGGCAGCACTGACGAGTGGCTGGAAGCATGGGCCTTGGCAGTAGACCGCTAGGGTTCGAATCCTGGCTCTGCCACTTCCAAGCTGGGTGACCCCAGGCAGGTTCCTTAATCTCTCTAGGGTCTCTTTTCCTCATCGGGAAATGGGGATGACACTTAATTCATGGGGCTTCTGTAAAGACTCGGCGAGGCACATTAGGGGACAAGCTTCAGCACAGTGCCCGCAGCCAGCGATGCTCCTACAGGCAGCTGTTAGCATACGCGCTCCAGCCCGCCGCCCCTGCCCTCTTCCTGACTCCTCTCCTGTGGGCTCTGTCTTCTCATTGCTCTTCTGAACAAACAACAGTGGCCATCCGCATTATATTATTTAATACTCTCAGTAGCATCGGCGATCGGTATTATTATATTATTCCTAGTGGAGAGGGGTGGAGATTGAGGCTGTGAGTCTGAGTGTCTTCCCCAGGGCCACCACTAAGGGTACGGCTGAGCCCAGGGTTCGGGCCAAGGTCGTACTCGGAATTCATTTGCCAGCATAACAGCTCCCAGGGGAAGCCCATGATCTTGCACCAGCTGCCACAAGGGAAGTTCCGGATGTGGCCAAGTATTCTGTCACTGCATTCTTCCTAGGCAGTTCAGTCCCTGGACTCTGGACGGTTGCCGGGGAGGTGTGGAGGCAGAAAGAGAACTTCCTACGGCGGACGCAGGCGAGGCAGTGTGGCAACCGAGCCGTCGTTCTGCCCCGTGCTCCGTGCCAGGCTCCAGCTGACACTGTGCGTCTCGTCTACTCTGCACGACACTGCTGGGAACTCGGCCTCGTGCAGTCCCTATGTCACAGAGGGGGATGAGACACAGAGGTCGGGTCACTTGCCCCTGCCTGCACCTGGGGGTGTAAATGAGGTGTCTCTCTCTCCACCCACCCCTCCATCAGTGTGGGATACAGTTGAGCCGGAGCAGTAGGGTTGGAAACCACATTTAGGCTGAATGACCTCAACCCACCACCGCGGGCGAATCGGCAGAGCCTCTCTTCCTTTGGGAGTCCCCAGGCCTCTCACTAAGCGGCCTTGAATTCCTTGAGCTTCTGGGGCTGGGGTCGGTGAGGGGCGTTTCCTGCTTCTTGTACGCACTCTGGGGACGCAGAGGTAGCATCAGCCTAGGCGGGGTCCTCCACAAGATGCCCCGCCTCAGAGCTGTGTGCCATGGAGCTTGGACCTCGCTGAAGGACAAGGCAGGTCCTGGAGCCCGCAGGGTCCTCACTAACCCTGTCCCCGCCCCACCCACGAGGTTCCCTGAGAGCAGGCGCTCTGCCTCATTCTCCTCTGGGTGTCCACCACCCGGAACAGTGCCCGGCCCTCCTGAGACACCTGTGGACTCACTGACGACTGATGGGCTGACAGACCAACTGACTGAGAAACAGCCACCCCCGGTGATAAGCAGCCCCGTGAGCCGAGGCGGCAGGACTGCGCTGGGCTCCCGGGCAGGGGAAGCTTCCCAGGCAGCCCCCCATGAGCGCAGCTGGAGGACAGGAACACGAGGGCTCCGGAAGGCACAGGTTCAAACCAGTTAAGGGCTGCTGCCAAACGAGAAAGGCAGACATGCTTGCCTGGGGTGCCACAGTCGGGCAGTCCAAGGCTGCCCTGGCCTGTGTCATAGGATTTCAGGGCTGCTAAAGGGCTTTGTCCCAATATTGCCTCCTGTACCGTCACTGGCTCCTGCAAATGCACCACGAGAAGGATCTATGCAGTGGGGAAACAGTCTGGACTTGGAGGTACAGAATCTAGGTTGGAACAACCCCCGCTCCATACACACACATGTGCGGTGTCTTCCCTCGAGTGGGTGTCCTTGGGAATGTCTTTGCATCTGTGGGTTCTCTGCTCGTGGCTTCATCGCCTGTAACATGGAGATGATGTCGCTCTCATGGACTGTTGTGACGTGGGCAACAGAGCCTAGAACTGGCGTAGGCCCCGTACACATACACACCTGCCCCCGTCACATTTGAAGGCTCTGCCCCCCAAGCTGCAGCCTCCCTCAGACATCTCTGGAGTGTGCACTCACCACGCTCCGGCTCAGAGCATGGAGCCTCTCCACGCATGCACAGTCCCCTGGGTTTCTCCCTGCAAATCCAGCGCCTCCCCCCAGCCCACCCTCCCAACTGAGAGCCTGGCTTCCCTGTGGCGCAGTCCCTGACACAAAAAAGGAAAGAATTAGCATAATCGCCAATTACCTTCTCTCCACTCACTTCTCTGTGAAAATAATTTGCCAGCGCCCAGAGGCAGGGCTCCTCTGAACAGCCACCAGGTCAGGTGAAGGTGAGGCTCGGGGAATTGTGCAATCATCAAGCTAATTAAGTGGGAGCCGTGCCTGGGGGAGCCAGGCTCTGGGTTCCTGCTGCTCTCAACACATCGCACTACTCACAAAAGCGCTCTAGCAGATGTGGAGAAGGCACAGGGGACGTGAATGACAGCGATGATTAAAGGGTTGGAAAATGGGGTGGATGTGAGCTTAAAGGTTAAGGCAGGAAACGCATTTAGCCTGCAGGAGAAGGGCACCAGGGCAGGCAACTGAACCCCCTCTCCCTGCCTTGTGGAAGAGGATAGCCCCTGGTTCTTCCCCTGCTCGGAACCTGCGCTCTCTTGTCCCCGCTCCCTTTATCTTTATCTCGGTCATCTTCCTGTTCTAGTTACTTCTCAGTTCGTTTTGATCTTTATGGAGCACCTGCTCTGTGCCAGACAGGTTGCCAGATTCGGGAGATAAAAGGGGTGAAAAGACAGGGTCTCTGCCTTGCAGGGCAAGTGGGAGGAATGGGTTCATCACCCCGAACTCCCTGTGCTGTGGGCCTGTAGGGCTCCAGGTCCTGTGTAATACACCAGAGGCAGGAAGGGCTGGGGCCGCAGGTGCCCTGGGAGCTCAGGAGCAGAGTGGGCTGCTCAGTCCTGCCTGGGCTTCGGGGACTTTCCCCCCATGAGACGGTGCCTAAGCGGGGTGTCGAAGAACAAACCAATGAGCCAGGCGAGCACAGGCGGGAAGGGTGGTCCAGGCAGCAGAAGCAGCCTGAGCAAAGGCAGGGACGTAACATGCAGAGTATGTGTAGGCAACCATGAACACCTGGGCTCTACTGGAGCAAAAAGTGGGGAGCTGTGTGGTACAGTGGGGCCAGAACGCCAGGCAGGGCCCAGATCCCAACACCCTGCACCCTGTGATGGGGACCGACCGTGGCTTGGTCTGGAAGCCGGCACTTCCCAGAGTGCTCCCACAGGTTACGAGCAGTGTTAACAGAAGTTCCAAAAAAATAAAGGTGCTTATGGTCAAATAAGCTAAGTGACATTGAGTTAAACCAGTGGTTCTCAACTGTGGGCAATTTAGCCCCCCCAGGGGACACATGGCGACTGCTAGAGATGTTTTGGTGGTCCTACTTTGGGGGTGGGGAACTACTGGAATCTAGTGGAAAGAGACCAGGAATACTGCTCCTTATCCTATAATGCACAGGACTGAACCCTACAAAAACCTCTCCCCCACCCCGCTCAGGGCTCCTGCAGCCCCCGCACAGGCCCTGCCAGATCATTTGTCTCTGTACTGTCACGGTCTGCTGGCTGGTTGGTCTCCTCACTGGACCATGCAGGTCTGAATGGCTGGCTTCAGGTACCCAGTATTTCGGGGAGGGAGGAGGAAAAAATATGAAAAGGACATTCTGGTAGGGTGGGATGGAGGGGGTTGCATTGAGTGGAATCTGGCTCTTTGGGGATACTCCTGCCATCAGAATTGGTGGAGGAGTCTAGGGGCTCTTTCCATCCTAGCAGCTACCACCATTTGTGCTTGGGGGCACAGGAATTAGACCCAGCCCTGAGGAGCTGGCCAGGTCAGAGTCAGAGACCTACTCTGTCCTAGGAAGAGTGTCCCCTATGGCCAGCTTCGTCTCTCCTATTTCTCTCCTATTTTCTTTTTTTCTTTTTCTTTTTTTGAGATAAGGTCTCACTCTGTCTCCCAGGCTAGAGTGCAGATGTGTCATCATAGCTCACTGCAGCCTCAAACTGCTGGGCTTAAGCCATCCTCCTGCCTCAGCCTCCTGAGTAGCTGGGATGTCAGGTGCTTGCTACCACACCAGGCTAATTTTTCTATTTTTTTGTAGAGATTGGGTCTCACTATGTTGCTCAGGCTGATCTCAAACTCCTGACCTCAAACGATCCTCCCACCTCGGCCTCCCAAAGTGCTAGCATTACAGGCATGAGCCTCTGCACCCGGCCTTACAGCACCTTTTAACACACCTATTTTTAGTTTATTTGCCTATCTCTTCTCTTTACTCTCCTCCCCACCCCGATGTTAGCCCCACGAACACATGGCTTTTTATCTGTATTGTTCACTGCCCTATTCCCAGTGTCTAGAAGAGTGCCTGGCACACAGTATGTGCTCAACTAAAATCTGTTGAAAGAACAAACATCTCAATCCCTACCCTGGTATACAGCTAGCTCAGAGCGCCTGGGTGCTGGGGTCAGAGTCTACCCCAGCAGGAATGGGGAAGTCCCAGGAAATTTCCCTCCTAAAATGTGTAGCATTTTTTCATTATGCAAGGTGATCATTCTGAAATTGCTTCAGGGAGAAGATGTAGGAACATTATACTTACACCCTTAGTCTTCCCTGAAAAGTCTGGGATAATGGACTAACCCATTGACCGAGGGAGGAGGGGGCAGGACAGGATGCTGCAAAATGCCAAGCAAGCTAACAGCCAAATGAAATTGTAGCCACTCGACAGGACAGTGGCATGAGGGAAGGCCTTGCTGCCTCCCGGAACCGTTGCCAAGCATTGTGACACACGGGTCTAATCGCATCTGAGCGCAGAGCTGCAGAGCAGGGGCCCGCACAGCAGGCAGGGCCTCAGTCACTGCCTGCTCGCCGCCTGTGCATCGCCCTTTGGGCCAGCGGGCACTCCCGATTACACACAGGGAGTGAGGACCAAAGCAGGGAAAGCACGCGTCTACTGGTCCCCTTGGAAACAAACGCAAGAAAATAAACGCCTGTGGGTAGAAGCAGGTGTCCAGCCTAGTCAGGCTTGCCGGGGAATTCTGTGCTCACGGGGGCTCTGTTTACCCCTCCAGGAGCAGAGAAGGGTGTTAGAAACCTGGGTTTAAATCTTAGCTGACCCTCCACACTGAGGGTTCCAGCCTGCAGAAGCTAATTCAATTTGTAAAACTCTCTCCTATAAATTTGATCCTTAAATAACACCAAAAGCTGGGTTTTATCACGCTCGTTTTACATAGCATAATTTTACAGAGGCTCAAAGCGGTTGGGTGAGTTTCCCAAAGTCACACAGCCAGTTTGTATCGGAGACAGGCTTTGAGGCCAGGTCTCTGGCTGCAGTTGAGGTTGGTTCTCGCTGTGTAGACGAGACTGTTCTCTCCTCACCACATCCAGAGGGTCTCTGTTTGGGGCCCACTCTTCTTATTTGACATTGTGTCTTTGAAAGTATTTTGTGATTTCAAAAACTGAATACAAATTTAAGGAACTATCACTGTTATCCACATCCAAAACCACCAATTTAAAATTGACGGGAATTTTCCCAGTATTTGTCTATAAAACAGGGGTGGAAAGTTTTTACTGCATTCCCCTTTGTATGTTTTGAACCATTCAACAATCATTTTTTACAAAAATTCTTTAAAACTATGTAAACCAATTCTCTAGTGCATTTATTCATTAGTAGCAATGACAGAGAAACAAGTTAGATCACCAGGATTTTTCCAGAAAAATCCAGAAACAAACCCTAAGAAGGAAGGCAGTGACTGTGTCTCACAGTAACTTTATTCAGTGGAAAAGCATGATGCCTGTTCTTAGAATAACATTATATGATCACATATTGAGTTAAAAGAAAATGAGTCAGAGGGCTTTGGGAAGAAAAGGGCATGACATGCAATGTAAAGGACTTAGATTCCATTTGGGCCAAAGTTCTTAGGGCCTTGGGTACAATAAAACCTACCATGAAGAATCATTGTCAGACTCAGCTGAGATAACCCCTGGGAAGGCGACTAGCACCAATGACCTGCGGCTCTGTACATATCTGTTTGTTGAATCTTAGAAATACCAAGTTTCCATGGGCAGGAATGCTTTTGACTATAAATAATGGGAAAACCTCACTAAATGGCTGAGGTGAATAGAGGCTTATTTTTCTCACTGCGTAATATGTCTCTGCAGATAATAAGTCCAGGGCTGCGGTAGGGCGAGCAACATCCAGGTTCACCCAAGACCTGGATTTCGCATTAAATCCCTGTTTTAGCCTTTTTTTTTTGAGACAGAGTCTTATTCTGTTGTCCGGGCTAGAGTGCCATGGCGTCAGCGTAGCTCACAGCAACCTCAAAGTCCTGGGCTCAAGCAATCCTCCTGCCTCAGCCTCCCCAATAGCTGGGACTACAGGCATGCACCACCATGCCCGGCTAATTTTTCTATTTTTAGTAGAGACGGGGTCTCATTCTTGCTCAGGCTGGTCTTGAACTCCTGACTTCAAGCAATCCTCCCGCCTTGGCCTCCCAGAGTGCTAGGATTACACGAGTGAGCCACCGCGCCCAGCCTAAATCCCTGTTTCAGCATTGAAAGTCCTACATCTCAGGAAGTCTCCACATGGTTGTTCAGCCTAGCAATAGTGGTCATCAGTGTCACCATCAAGATCAAAGGTAATTTCTTTTTCACTTGGCCATTCTGACTGCTGCTCGTTGCCTCTTGGTTGCAGGGTAGCTATTGCGCCTTCAGGCATCATGTCTGCATTCCAGGTAAGAAGAAGAAGGAAGGGCAAAAGGATCAAAGGCTTTCTCTTAGACAAGTTGCCTCTTATTCTGGAAAGAAAGCTTTCCTCGAAGATGTGCACTTTTATCTTTTTGGCCAGCGCTGTTTCACTAGCTGCAAGCGTAGCTGGACGACTGAAGTTTTGGTTTCCAAAACCACAGTAGAAGAAGGCCAGGGGAG
This sequence comes from Indri indri, assembly GCA_004363605.1. Classification (NCBI taxonomy): domain Eukaryota; kingdom Metazoa; phylum Chordata; class Mammalia; order Primates; family Indriidae; genus Indri; species Indri indri. Next base: position 27,821 of record RJWJ010002284.1, read on the forward strand.
AAGATCGCGAGAGGCTTTCAGGTGGCCCACCCACAATGTCTGTCCCCACTGCCCCCTCACTCTTCATCACACCCAGCCAGTGTGTGCTGAGCACCTGCGATGTGACAGTCACCGTGCTGGGATCTGCAGTGGGCAGAAAGAAGACACGACTCCAGCCCAAGTAAGCGTGCCATCTGGGACAAGCTAACATGGAACAGAGGTGACTGTGTCAGGAGGCAGCCAGGAGAGAGTGGGAAGCGCTGCGCTGGCGAATCTTCCTGAGACGCAGGTGGGAATGGGAGCGACAGGGCTGGTGGATTAGCCAGATGAACATGAGCACAGCAGAGTTTCTAAGTGGAGATGAACCCTAGGATGTGAGGACGGGACTTGGCAATGAGAAAGCTCTAGAGAGAAGAGCCAGGGCGGGTGTGAGAAGAAGGAATGAGCGGGGTAAGTAACTCTCATCCTGAAAATGACCTGGCCGTGGGGGCCTCCGCTATGGCAGGAGGGAGCCATTTGAACACAACAGTGTGTGAACAGAGGTCCGAGCGATCTCGGCGCACGCCAGCAAAGAGCTCTAAGAACTCCTCGTGGAGACAAGTCACCTCAAGCAAATGCCACTCCAAATTGCCCTTGAGAGAGAGAAGATCCACCTCTATCCCCGGCCTGAGATCCTGCTGGGTGCTCACCTTGGCCTGTTTCCTATCCTTTTGGCCTTTGGTGTCAGCCCCCTCCTCACTTCCCAGCCTCTCCCTGCTTCTCCAGCTCAGTTGCTAAATCCACCTCCAGGCCCAGGCCCAGGCCTGGCCAGCCTCTGAGCCAGGCAGGCCAGAGGGGGCAGCTTTAGCCTCAGTTGCCAACCAGGCTTGGTCCTGATGCCAGCGGCTGCCAGGGCTCCTGTGCAAGCGGCAGCATGCCCCGCCTCCCCTGCCCTGGTGGCCGGGGGCACAGCAGAGCTCCTGCCTTAATCCCACTCAGGCAGCCCCAGAGCCACTGGGCACACCTGTAACTGTCCCGCAAGTGCTTCACGTGAACTCACGGAAGCATCGTAAACAACCCTGCCAGGTGGAGAGAGTGACCCTCACACTGCCCGTGCACAAATGAGGCCCACAGGGGCAGAGGTGGGCTTGATGCCTGGGTTGGCTTCTAGAGCCCCTGCTTGCCCCGCTGCTCCACGCCATTTCTGTGTGTGCAGCAGAGCTCTCCCGGTCCCCGTGCCCGGTAAGCTTCTCTGTGCCCAGCCCCCTGGCCCTGCCTGGCATTCTCTGCAGCAGGGTCTCAGTTGCCATAAACTGTGATGAAGCCTCATTTATTCTTCCATTTAACAAATATTTACTGGGTATATACTCAGTAAGCACCAGGCACTGTGTGGGCCATCATGTTATTTTCAGGCTGCCCAAACGTGCCCAGCTGCTGACTTCCAAGGACCACCGGCTGCCAGAGCTTGCCCTGTCCGCAGGGCACCATGGCAGAGCTGCCCGTGGTCAGCTCAGGCCAGCGCTGGGCCCCTCTCAACCTCCCCTGCACATCAGTGGCCTCTCTGACCTTGCTTTGCACCCTTTCCTGCCATGCCTGTTTGCAGTCTGGGCCTGGCATGGTCACACCTGAGCCCATTCCGGTTATGACAACTCAGCTAGTCACTGCTGTCATCAAAGTAAGGTGGTCAGAGGAACTGAAATAGCTGCCAGATTCATTTGATTCTTGGTAAACAATATGGTGAAGTGGAGGTTAAAGGAGAAAATATTTTTTTGAGGGGGGGAGAAGCTGCCAATAGCCATATTCTCCCTGCTGGGTGAGGACCATAGAGAGGTACCATGGCGGTGCGAGAAACTGAGACGGAGGGATAAAATGACCAGCTCAATTCACACATTATTATGTTTTTTCCTATTTGCAACAGTAATACATGTTTATTGCAGAAAAGTGGGAAGTACCAAAAAGTTAAAAAATGAAAAAAGAAAAAGTAAAACGAAAAAATTGGAAAATACCAACAAAGTATAAAGAAAAAAAATACTCTGTGATACTATTACCGAGAGATGATTATTACTCTTAACATTTTGTGTTTACCTCTAGACTTTTCTATGCACATATGTGGGTTTATTCTCTGTATACTATTTTGTATCAATCCATCTCTTAACACTTGACATTGTATATGTACCTCTCCCCCCTTGACACCAAATGTGTCTGGAAAATTGTATTTTAAATGGCTGCATAGTATTCCATTATACGGGTGTGCCATCATTTATGTGACCTATACTCTTGGCTATTTGGGTCGTTCCCTTATATTGCCCCCCATTTTATCCTACATAAACAATACCGAGGTAAACATTTGCACATATATATTTGTGCACATATCTGATCTTTCTTCCTTGGGTTGAACTGTGAGGGACACAGTTTGACAAACTGCTGTCCTTTGGCCCAGAAAGGGGAAACAGGGGAGCTCTGGTCACCAGCAGGCTTCCTGAGCAGGCGCTTTGGGGAGGCCCAAAGGGGGAGATGCTGAAGCGGGGGTCCTGGGCACCCCAAAGCTTCATTTATCTTACAATTTTTCTTTGAATGACCCCTGCTTTATTACTCCGAAGTCTTTGGTTCAGAAATCCTCTGAAACAAGCTTCAGCAAACAAAGAGGAATTCATGTGAGAATATCGGGGCAGGAACACAGTGGTCCTCAGAAAGGGCTTGAGAAAGAGGAATGCCATCGGACTGCCCTCCTCTCCCTTCTCCTCTTTCTGCCGGTTCCTGGGCTGCAGTGGCCCTCAAACTCAAGAGTGCCCCAGACCCACCTGCAGGGCTCACTAAAACACCAATCGCTGGGTCCCACTCCAGAGTTTCTGACTGGCCAGATCTGGGGGTGGGTGAGACTCTGTATTTATAACTCATTCCCAGGTGATGCCGATGTCCGGGGACCACACTTTGAGAACCACTGCTAGACGACGGCAACACGCGGGCAGACACCCTCCAAGACTGCTACCACATCCTGGTTTCTGCTACCAATCCCAACCTCTCATCATGCTCCTTCCTGGTGACACCAAACCAGGATGCCACCACCGCCCTGTCAGAAAGAGACACCACCACCCTCACCCCCAAAAGGATGAGGCCCAAGAGGGGAATGAGGTTTCTAAGGCCATTCCCTGAAATTTTCTCTCTCAGGGCCTTCTTCTGGGCACTGACTAAATTCTCAGGCAGTTCTCTCACAGCCAAACTTTCTTTCTCTGTGGCCTGATACCTGGAGTCTAAGCAGTGCTTAAAGAGGGTCCCCCCCCGTCTTCAGGCCACCCGCTCAGAAGGGCTCTTCCCTTCCAGGGTGCCCATCAAGCAGGGATTGCGGGAAAGTCTTGGTCACCAGAGCCCTCTGCAGGGAAGAACGGCCCAGCCCCAGGCACTGGGTTGCTCAGAAGTTGCACCAGAGACTCGAAGAGGCAGCCAACAGGGGAGCACTTACAGTCCACTGTGAAGCCATAAAGGAGCTCACACTCTGGTGACAACAATAAAATGACATCCCTGAGAGGTCTGTGAGACTTTAAGAACAAACGTTTATCGTGCTCCTACTTGTCCAGAGCACCAAGTGCCTTATGTTGATCGTTTAATTTAATCTTCCCTAAAAACCTGCAGAGATGGGTGTTATTATCCCCAGAATACAGATGAAAAAACTGAGACACAGAGAGACTAGGTTATTTGCTCAAGCTCACGCAAGCTCTTAAGCACTACTCTGCACTCAAGAGAGAAACTAGAAAACCAAAAAAGGGGTGGAGGGGAAAAAACTAACGTATACGTTCTTCTACTCAGTCATTACATTAACACTCTAAAGTATTATCCCCGCTTTGTAGGTGAGGAGACAGAAGCTTAGTTAAAAAGCTTGCCAAGTTCACACGGTTGGTAAGCACTACCCTGGGTATGGAGCCCAAGCTTGTCAACCCCCAAAGCCCAAGCTCCCCTGACTCTACCCTTCTGCTTCCCTAGAGTGATTAATTCCAAGCAGGGAAGCGAGGCAGGCTTCCAAGCAAGGGTTCAGTGTGCAGAGACGGGAGGGCGGGCAGCCAGGCTATGAGCTTGCATGAACACGGTCTTGGGGTGTGAAAATGCCTGGCCTGTCTCTCAATAGAAGAATGGCACATAATGGCATATTCCTTTAATAGAGTACTAACTGGTCAATAAAATATCACAGCTGACTATTTTGAGATGTAAAAATGATTACTAAATAAGTACACACTGGAAAGTTAGGATATAAAACTATATATACTAAGATTCCAATTTAGTAGATGTGTGCGTGTGTGTGTGTGTGTGTGTGTGTGTGTGTGTGTGTGTGTGTGTATCTCAGCCTAGGAGAAAATATATTATCTTGTTAAGTGGATTTTTCAGGATACCAGGCTCACGGATGATTTTTATTTTCTTATTTTTACTTTTCTGTATTTTCTATAGCTTTCAAACACAATGAATATGTGTAACTTTTACAGCCATGAAAAGAAATCTCATTTGCTTACGAAGGTGCAAGGCATAGCTTCTTTCCTGAGACCATGCCCAGGGAAAGGATGAAACTCTCCCTATCCCATTCTGACCCTCCTCCTCTCCTGTCTTCCTACCTCACAAGTTGATTTTCCAAGACTTTCCATTTGTGAGCTCTTGATGTTTTAATTTATTGTTCAAAAACAATTTTGGTGGGGGATGGGAGAGATGGCATCCAATGGAGTCTGCTTTGAAGACCTCAGGGAGGGCTATAATTTAGCCATGCCTGGAACACACACATGAAAGCCCTAGTTTGCTCAGAGCTTTTCCCATCTAAGCAAGCCGAGGTGTGGTTTCCCCTGAAATCGTCTGCAGACATCTGAGCACACAACCCCTAAGGCTCATTCTCTAGCTCACTTTGCCCTTAAATCACTGCCTGTCTAGAAACCTTTAGATTCAAGTTGAAGTTTCTATGATCTTTAAAAGCTTTTTAAAATCAAACCAACTTGGAACTTAATGTTTTATAATGATAAAGTTGACTCTATTTATGTTTCTTTTTGTGATTTCATTGTCATACACTTCCATTTGTATTTGAAGGAGTTTAATAAAGACACTAAAGTGTTATTTAAAAAAAAAAATCTGGAGCTTAGTAAAAAGAAATCATATACAAAGAATGGCCACCAAAGATTGAAACCAGAAGAATCGTTCCAATTTAAAAATTAGTCCTTGGGTTGACTTTTAAAAGAATTCAAGCATTTTCCCCCTAAATTTGAAAAGTGCCTCTCTTCCTCTCACCTCTATAATTTTTCAAAAGGTCCTGGGTTCCATTTTCAAAGTAAGTTCTATATTTTTAAGGGTGACACATACCAAGTAACCAGAAACTGGCCTTGGCTTGGAAAACCTCCCGGTTCTCATAAACATGCACTCACTAGTTCCTTTCATGATGATGAATACTATTGATTGGCTCAGATCAGCTCGTGATCCAGCAATGGTATTAGACATTGGCTATAAAATATCTCCTTATGAATTTTTCATTGGCTTGAGTGTCTGCAGAGCCGGCAGCTGCCTCCCTGAGTGCTCTCACTCTCTCCTCGCCCTCCCTCCTCCTCGCAGTGTCTCAGGACTGATGATGCCACTCTGCAGGGCCACGTTATTGGATCAGAGCGATTAGCTTGACAGCCTACTTTTCTGAGTGGAATCCAATTTCTTTTTCAGGTGCAGTGAGCTTACCAGTAGTCATGTGCTTTTTGTTTTGCGATGGCATCACAGGATTACTAGAAGATGCAGTAAACTGAAGTCATTTCCCATTAACCGTCCTCCTCGGGATACCAAGGCAATGTGTCACCCTGTGCCTGCAGCATCACACCCGCTTTCCAGGAGAACGAGTGCTGGCCGCAGCTCAAGGAAAAGCAGACAAAGAAGCCAGCTCTGGAGAAGTGCCACGCCAGGCATTTTCAAATGCCCTAACTCACTAGTCTCATAGCAACCCCAAGAGACAGGGAGCATCCTCCCCACTTTTACATGGGTGGAAATGGACATCTGAGAGACTCAGCAATCTCTCAGAGATTCGTATTACAGATTTATCAAGCTCCAGCAGAAGTAGGTGGTGAGGTGAAGCCCCAGGAGTCCAGACGTGATACAGTGGCTGAGGACACCCAAGAGTTGCCTTCTTTTAAGAGAACAGGGGACGCTTCACTCAGAGCAAACCTGTCCTCTTGCTCCATCTCTGTTGGTTCTTACGTTCTAGGTCTGGATGGCAGGAAAAATTCAAGTTCTCAATCCAGAAATAGGGCTTTCTTCCTAATAACATTTGCATCTGGGTGAAATTGGGCTAAAATCAACTTCAAGCACAAATTTTGGGGAGAAAATAAATAAGACAAGGTCAGCAGGTAGTATGGAAGGGGAAGGGGTATGGTTAGTGGTGACCAGGTAAGGTGAAGGACCAAAGAATTAATGCGTGTGTACATGACCCTCTCCGTGTGTGTGGCCCTCTCCCTGGTCCTGCTTCCTCTGTAAAATGTGAAGAGCCTGTGAGAAACCCGTAACACACTGGATGGGAACTCTGAGTCTCTGTAGTCCGATGACTGTCACCAAATAAGTCAGCCTCCTTGTCCACGGGCTCTGCCTCCATGGATTCAAGCAACCACAGATTGAAAATATCCGGAAGGAAAAGAAAGCATCTTTACTGAACATGTCATTATTCCCTAAACAATATCGTATAACAACTATATGACATTTACATTGTAGTAGGTGTTACAAGTAATGTAGACGTGATTTAAAGTGTCTGGGAGTATGTGCGTTTTATATCAAGGACTTGATCATCTGCAGATGTTGGTATCCACAGAGGTCCTGGGACCAATCCCCTGTGGATACCGAAACACAACTGCATTTTGTCATACACCAAAGGAGAAATAAACAAGGAATCAGGAAGTGCCACATTGCAAATGAAAGTGAGAACTCTTCCTGGTTTCCATCCCTGCTAAGGGAACAGTGGCCAGTTCTAACAAAGTGTATCGTTCATCTCATTCACACCAACCTGCACGCCTGAGCTGTGAGGCTAGAGCTGCCAAAAACAATGATGCCAAGAGAAATCGTGCTTTTATCCATCTCCAGAGTGCTTATCACCCAGAGCACAGCTATGCCATTGTTCCTGAGTCTTTGATATAAATTGTTTGATAAGTTTATAGAACAGAAGTTGAGATAAACATGTTGAGACACCCAAGAAGACTATGTCGTTTTTGCTCCTGGATATGAGGTCTTTTCCTATACCGGCCCCTTGATTTTATACACTGAAACTCCCAAATGATCCCAGAGAACTTCCAAAAGTTAGTCACTGAGCCAGAGGGAATGGAAATGTCATGTTGTGGATTCTTCAAAACCCATTAATCTGGCCTGTTCTTTGGAGTGGTCATGATTTTCAGGACAGCAGCTGTCAGCCCATGTATTTCATGGATATTATAGACTTGGAGGACAGGGTCTATTACCACCCTTTGGTGAATACCTTATACCAGTTCCACAGATTCCAAGCCCTCAGGACTTTCTTGAAAATTTGTACTTATTAGTAAATTCTTCATCAGAGAAGCTGTATGAAATACTGCATTAAGCTCAAGCATAGTCATTCTGGAATGTAACAGGTAAAAGGAACATCCATCAGTCCTCTAAATTACCACCTGCACCTGCAGTCCTCAGACTCTGTGGACATCCTCTCTCTGCTTCCCTGAGGAAGTAGCAGCGGCCCTTTGTGGAACATTTTAAAGCCACTTCCTTATAACCACGCTCTCTTTAAGCTTTGGGATGCCCATTTCCCCTGTATGTTTAGACTTAGTGGAGTAAACAAGCTAAGAGTGACCCCGAAGGGAGTTCATGAGTCAAGCTCTCCGCCCTGAAAGTCTTTTGAACTTGGAAAGGGTCTCAGAGGTCACTTAGTCTAGCGCCAGTATAAAAAATGAAGTGGCTCTAAAGAAAAGGGTCTGCTGTCAAGTGTATTAAGAAGGATAGTGTTCAACCAGCTCCTCTAACACTGCAACTGTGATGATAAAGGCTATGTGGCGGGAGAAGATCTGAAGTCACATGCATCCTCAAGGGACACCGTCTCTGGTCTCATGACAAAGATGACACAAGATAACAGGGCATCTGGGAAGGCTGTTTGTGTCCATCTTGTAGTCTGTGGGTGAGAGAGTGGGTTGATTCTGATGACTATGGGGAGCTCTTCCTTCCTCCTCTTCTAAAAAGGTGAGTGGTCAAGCATTGCCTGGTCTACAGATGGCCCAAGTGTGTCCCATGAATATCACAGATCATAAAGATTGATTTATTTTTTATTTTGGTGGAAAACGATTTTCCTAACCAGCAGTGTGATCATGACACATAAGTCTATTTCCACTTCCAGCTCAGAGAAACAGTGTGGGAAAAACGGAAAACAAGCAGAAAAGAAAGTTTTTCTTTAGGCATATTAAAGAGGAGTAGCTACCTCCTTGGGTCAACGAGTGGCTTTCAGGATCACCTTTGCGACCTCATTCACCCGGAAGCCTCCACGTCCCCTGCAGTCAGGGGGAGATTTCACGGACTGCACAGAAAGCAGTCTTTAGGCTTGTGTCATCTCCCCAGGCCGAAGGTTCCTTCTCTTCCCCACTCTGACTCCTTCGAATTCCAGCTTAGGGATGGATACCTCCTCTGCTATTCCAGCCCCTCACTATTCCAGCTAAGAATGTGTCAGTATCCCCACCATTAGGTAGAGACCTTATTTATCCCTCCCATTCTCCCCTTACCCAGATCCTAGTTCCTGACACTGTGGTCAATGGTGTCGGTGGGTCACGGTGATTACTTCTGGCTCTGCTCTTTGTGTGGTTCGTTGTCACCTGTTATATTGACAAGCCTGCATCTTCCCCTACAGCACCCAGCCTATGCTGCTGCTCTAGGTGGTCATCGGCAGCTGTTTGTTGACAGCCACAGAATGCTTCACGGGAGCTGTGTAACAGAGCCTAAACTGAATGGGTGTGTAGTTTGAATAGTCTGGGCAAGTTATATACTTAATGGTGGATGTCTACCAAAAAACAAAACCAAACAAGTCAAACACTTTATGTCTTCTCTCTCTTTCCACCCTTTACTATCAAATTTCTTAAGAGAGTAATCTGTACTGATTTCACTTCCCACACTACCTCCACACTTAACGTAAACTCTGAAATTGCTCACACGAACTGCCAGATGTAGCTTTTCTAGAATTTTATCTTCACCAATCTTTCTAATTGATGTAGCTGTTAACTACTTTCTTGAAAATCTTCCCTTATCTTTGGAGGGATTAGAATACAGTTGGCCTCTCAGCTCTGACTAACTTACTTCTTTCTCCTCTGTTGACTCGTCCAGTGCATTACTTAAAACACAAGTGCGTCCCAGGATTTCTCCTCAATCCAGTTTCTCTTCGTTTTCTACACCTCCTTTCTGGCGCTATCAAGTACTCCTTCTATTTCAATGAATACCTCAATGCAGATGTTTCCCAGGTCCTTATCCCTAGTCCAACTTACCTACAGAGTTCTAGTTTCATACTCTCAATTGTCTGCTGGATCACTTCATCCAGATAATCCTCCTAGTCTTGCCAATGCAGCAGTTTAAAAGTGAACAAATAATCTCGTCCCCCAAACCAGCTCCTCCTAATAACTTTTCTACTAATATTTGTAAAGGAAAACATGCCACTAACATAGAAATAAAGTTCAAAATTTTATTTTCATCTTTCACTCCTCCCTATTTCTCAATGCCATATCTAATGAGTTGACAAGTTACAGGGTCAACAAGCATTCACTGAGTGCCTCCTTTATGCCAGACTCTGGGGATGTAGTGAGGGAATAATAAAGGAGACAGAGAAAGAGAGTGAAAATGAGACAGAAGAGAGACAAGGTCTTACCCCTGATGGTGGGAGAAAAGGCATTCAGCAATCTTTCAAATAAGTTTAAGATCACAACTGTGAACAGTTCTTGGAAGAAAGCTATATGCTGCTCTGAGAACTTACTTTTAAGGGAAGGATATAAAAGTATTCATTAATTTGGTGACTATTTATTGAATGCCCACTAAAGGCCAAGTATTGTCTGGGTGCCAAAGTCTTCCAAGCCCACCTCTGCAGAGTCTCTCAAGTTTACTCCAGCACAGTTCAGGTTCCTGCTCTCTGTTTCCCCCGAGCTTCCTAACAGACCCTCCGTCCTCTGTCTCTCTACACTTGAACTCAGGCCATATGCCACAGTCAGACAAACATGCTTACAACAGAGCAATAAGGTTGCTCTCTTCCTTTGAAATGTTTGAAGGCTCTCTGATGACAACAAATATGATCAAAATTCTGCAGTTAAGAATTGAAGACCTGCATCCCTGAGGCCTGACCTCCAATCTTTTCCATCTGGTCTTACTTCCCAATCCCCTTTCATGTATACCTGTCTTCCAGCCAAACAGGATTACTCGAGTGTTCACAAATATGTCCCACACTTTCTTACCCAAAGTCATGCTCTCCACTTGGAATCCCATGTGGTCTATTGAAAGCTTTCCTTCCTCTTTCCAAGTTCAGCTTAATTGCTTTATAAAGATTTGTGCCTTATTCTCCCTAATAGCTTACACAGATGGCAAGGACTGAGTTCTGATCATATTTATGGTAAGTGCACCCACTGCTCCACACACAACTTGTGAAGGGACCTTTTCATTACAGATGCTCAATAACTACTAAATAAATGTTGCCAGAAATGGTTTCTAGTTGTTTCCTCTGCATACATTCCAGTATTTCTTTCCAACAAGATGGCAAAGTCTTCAAGAGCAAGAACAATGCTTTCTTCTTTTGTCTCTGTTTTCTCTATAGCTTTTAGCATAGAACTATAAATAGAGGAGTATAAATGATAAGTTATGCTTTTTTCCCCCTAGGAAAATGCAACATTAAATTAAAATCCATATTCTTCTGTTTAAGATTAATGCCATGTTTGGACATGAGGAAAAGAAAAAACTGTAGCTGGTATATTAACATTCAGAAAAATCTCTAGCTATTTCTTTCCTTTATGTTTCCTACGTAACTATTGCTGCTCAATACAATGTCTACCACTTTTTATGTGCTTATTTTATAACTCAACCTTATTAAACTCCATTATCAGTCCTTTTAAAAAGTTATCTTAAGTTTTCCTGGTGGATTATTATTATCTATAAAGATAATTTTGTCCCTACTTCAAATAATTGTATCATTTCTTTCTTTTCCTTATCTTACCACATTGGTTAGAACTTCTAGATCAATATTTTAAAAATGGGAATAATGGACCTCTTGCCTTTAGTGGTTTTTTTTTTCTAATAGTAACTATTATGTTAGCTGATGGCTTAAAATAAATACTTTGAAGAAGTATTCATCTATTCTAAATCACTGCATCTACTCTTTCCCTTCTTTATTATAATTTTATTAGTACCTTTATCAAATCATTCTCTCAGAATGAGCTACAAAACTTAAGTGAAGTGGAGATTCAGCAACTATTCAGTGATAGGATCAATTGTAGAGTGCCAAGCCAGCTAACGTAAATCGTTAGTCATTTGGCCTATCTTTATTGATAATTTTACTGATAAAATTATCAAGGGAACTGTTGAACCTACGTTAGCCTTTGTGCCATTTAGACATGAAATCTCTGTGATAAAGGTGACAAAATATGAAAATGTTCAGGAATTCTTCTGTTCTTTCACTCATCATTCATTCATTCTTCCAACAAATATTTATTGAGTATTGCTATGTGCCAGACACTATTTCAGTGCTGGGTTATAGGAATGAACAAAAGAAGTCCCCATTCTCATGGGGATTTCCTTCTAGAGAGGGCAAACACTTAAGAAGTTAACAAATAAGTGAGCAAGATATTTTTAGATATTCATAAGTGCTATAAAGATAATAAAATAAGTTGATACATTAGAGAGTGACTGATGCAGATGGGCTACTCAGCCAAAGTGGTCAGAGAAGGCTTCTCCAAGGAATGATATTTGAACAGAGACCTAAGTGACAAGACGAAACCAACTACGTAAAGATGACAGGAAGAGCACTGCAGGCTGAGGAAATGGCAAATGCAAAGACACTAAAGTGCAATGATCTGGGCATTTTGCAAAAACAAAGAGAACAATGAGGAGCAGTGACTGGAAGGAGAGCAGTACGATATGAGATCAGGGTGGTAGGAGGACCAGACAGGTGATGGAGAAGAATCTGGATTACACGTACTCATGAACATCACTTTTAAGGATGAGGAGAGTAATACATTTGCTGAGATGAAATACATTTCAAGATTTATAATGCAAACTATAAACACATAAAATTTACTCAACATCTTGAGTAGATAGGAATAAAGCCTAAATAAGGCAAATAAGCTCTCTATTACATTCTATTCCACATCAACATTCTCATTTACTTGTGTTTTGTTACCCTGAGTGGCAGCAAAGATCCTGAAATGATAACATGCTTTCCTGGGAGTTTTCTTACACAATGGATTGTGAACCAAAATCTTTTTGGCAGTTTAGTCAGTTCAGAGAGACTTATCATCCCAGCCAACTAGCTATGGGCTTTCCAAAGCTGAGGAATCACATCATCTGTGCTAGTTTCAACTTTCGTGGTAAGTTAAACAGAACCACAAGACTTAGTTCCTTTCTTTGTGCTCTTATTGGAGAGAAGAACCACCAAATGAAACACTTTCAGTCCCCACTAAAGTTACCCAAAAATAAAGTATGTAACAAATGAGTTTGGGTGACTCAGGGTGGTCACTCTCCATGTGTCTTGATTTAGACTATGGGACTATTTTTGGTTTGTCATTACTGGTTGGTTGTTGTGGTCTCAGACTAGGCTCAGCACACTGGTCAAAGCAGTGCTTTGTCATGGCCCAGAAGCTTGTGCCAAAAAACCTGGCAACTTTCCGTCCCTTTGTGAAAGAAGAACATTGAATCCCAGGGGTTAGATGCCGCTGCAACAGCCTCCAGAAGGCTACTCATGCCTTTGTTATATAGGAGTCTTAAAATTTCATACAGCTATTGTGTTTCTGGAAACAGCTCACCAATGAGCTGTTTTGGGTTGGGATGGTATTCATGGTCATTAGAATCAGACAAAAGCAGGGGCAGGCTCCGTTACTCAAACATTACCAGGAGTTCTTCACTCCTCAGGCAAGCAAAGCACTTAGCCCAGGGCCTGGAATTAGAGTAGCCCCTCAATAAAAGTCACCTGCTTGTTTTTGGCTTTTACACTTACCTAACCCCGAAAAGGATTCTTTCGAAGTCTCTAGAGCAGCTCCCAAAGAGCAATCCACAGAATTAGGCCAGTCCATTTTCACTAGTCTCCAGCAAAATGAGAAAAAACTATTTTTTTTTTAATTTAGTAAACACACACAGATACATGTGACATGTTTTAAAGTACTCATTTATCATTTCTTGTGGACTGCCTTTACTCTGATATCTTTGTCTTTCCTACCAAGTTTTTCTTAAAGTGGACATGTTTTTTTCTTTCAGTAAAGAATGCTGTTCGTATATTGTAGCAATTGTTGTTTTAAATGTCCTTACTTCACAAAATTAAAGGATGCCATCTTATTGCCAATTCCCCCAATTATTTTGCAATTTTTACTGAGGCTTGAATCCTAGGTCTGCAAACCCTAATGTGGATGTTTTCCATCTCCGGTTGTCTGGGCTTTCTGATCCCTACGATAGTAGGAGGAGGGGTAAATGCTCACTCTGAAGTCTCTTCACCAATTTGTATCCTTCTTCTATGTGTTATCTTAGAACTGAAAGCTGGAGACCTGAGAGAGATGGAAGGGTTGTGGTAAGAAAGCAGGAATAAGTATTGGCTATTAATATTAATATCACTAGTATTTATATCAGTGTTACAGAGAGGTAGAAAATAAGGCCAAATAAAACAGATTTTTAGTGTGATAAATGTGGAAGATGAGGTTTTTCTAATGAGGGTATCAACTTGTGAATTATTTGCGGTAATATGAAGATATTTCAAATATTAATTGCTTCTGTCTCTTCCGTGTTTGCTGTCCTTAGTTTGCAAATATAAACAGCCTGTTAAGAAATAGTTAATACCACAGGGCAAATGTAGATTTTCTAAATTAAATCAGTCCAAATCACTGCTTAGATTGTACTTCATGATACAGATTCTAAGAAAGAATGCAAAATAACTAAGCAACTATTTTTGTGTTAGCAGGACTTCCTGGCTAGAGTACAGAATTCTGAGATGCAAGACTGATGTTCAGCTAAGCCACTGATTTGCTGTATCTTGTTGGGGATTGCTTAAGGTGCTATGTTCCCTGTTTATAAATTTGAGATAGCAAAATTTGCCACTGGTGGCCCATTGTCAAGGATGTTGATTAAAACGGATTATTAGACACAATGGCCTTACCCAGTATACTGGGAGGGTAGTTACATATGTATTTGAAGGTCATATAACTACCATACTATGTCTATAATAAACAATAGCATAAAGAAGGACTAAAACTTTGGATTAGTAAGTTGTAATGATATTAATAACAGCTTCCATTTATCCAGCATTTATTAGGTACCAGGCATTGTGCTAAGTGCTTTATAAACACTGTCTGGTTGACTCTTTGTGACAACCTTTTAGGAAGGCACAATTACTACCTTCAATTTCTTCCTGGGGCACAGGCAGCCCACCTGTTCCCCTGGAGCTGTCTGCCTCCCTCTGAATCCGCTTGTTGACTGGGCTAGCGAGTGTACATCTCCTCCTCTCACACCTAATAAGGGAATATTTCCCTTTTTCTTCCTCTAGCTCTTTATATAAAGAATTTTCAATTTCCCTTTGTCTTTTGTCATTTGACTTTCATTTCCTGTTTGGGGTTTTCTGCTTTTATCTCCCCGAGCCTTGCGTTCTGCCACGCTTCATTCCTCTTCTGGGAGGAGCTGACCTAAGTTCCAGTTTGGTGCCTTTTCCTTCGTGTTTTCAGTTCCTTACATGGTCTGTGTTTAGCAATTAAAGTTACCTTTTATGGTTTCCATCTGTTTTCCTATATTCTTTTGATACGTATATACTTATTTGAAAGGGGTTTCCTTTGGAGCCCTTTAGGTTAGATTTCAAAAAGAATTTTCTAATTTAAGCACTATAATGTATGAAAGCGTTTTATTGAAAAGGGTTATAAAATGCCTACGGGTTTTTGGTTTTGTTTTTTTTTTAAAAAAAAAAAAGAAAGGATAAACAGTGACAGAAAAAAGAGGGCTGGATGCTGCGATGCAGGGGTAGGGTGGAGAGAGAGAAAGAAAAATTGCTGGGCTCCATTGATGCCCTTCTAGTTGAATTCCCGACTATTCATATGATTTCAGTACACAGAATAATAGAACTCATAAATAGAAATTATCATCACAACATCAGATATTTTGTGAGGTAAATTTTATTTTGTTTTGTTTTGTTTGGAAAACAACAGCACATTCTATCCAGTGTGCTGGATTCCTACTATGAGGAATCCAGATTCTAAATGGTTCGATAAACTGGCCATGGCAGCACGGAACATGAAACGAATACCGAATGGACAGCAGGAGACCTAGACCTACCCCTGGTTTCACCAGGAACCAGCGGTGTGACCTCTGGCAAGTGATTGATCTTCCCGGAGTCTGTTTCCTTATTAGTAGAGTGAGTTGAAACCTCATTACCAACTTTTCACTCCTTATAGTTCTCATCACAACATGTTTTCCCTCTTTCCTGTAAAAACTTGGAAAATTCTCAATACTAAAAGCAAGCTCTCTGGGGTAAGGAAGACCATCAGTGACTCCAGCCTTGCTCTAGTTAGATCTTGGTGACTAATACTTCCAAGTTCCCCACATATGTGCATATCGGCTATTTTCTAGAGAACGGTAAAATTCTGTTGTAATATTCCCTCATAATTGTGATTATATCTGAATCAACTACCTGTTTAGAGGTTATCTAAACTCCATTTACAGAAAGAAATGCATTGTGGGTTTTTTGTTGTTAAGTAGCAGTTGTACTGCTTAACCTGAAATATTAGATGCCAAAAGTCTGCTGGTTCTTTAAAAAGCACATACAACTCCAAAAATGAGCATCTGTGGTTGAAAAGATCATGCAGATGTTAAGCAAAATGACCAGAAGAAATTGGGCACAAGATTCTCCGACTCCAGCATCTGGCAATATAGTGTCATATTCTAAAAGATATAACTAAGGAGGAAGACCTGCTAGCCCATATTTCTAGGTAACAGAGTCTTCACAGGATTTTAAAGTTGAAGGAGTTGTGAGGGTCACTTAGTCTAACCTGCTCTGCACAGGCATTACCCCCCTAACAGTGCTGCCATTTACATTTAATTCCTGCCATTGAAAGCAGAGGACTCAGTCTTAACACGTTCTGTGACAGGGAGCTCACTACCTCCTAATGCAGACCATTCCATTGAAAGAGTGCTTTACTCATTGGAAAATTCTTCTATGAATACCACTTGGGTTAGGTTTGATTGAAGCTACTCTTAGCTCAATTGCAGCACATACGTAACACTTTGTTGCAGGCCGGCCCCTTACATTATTGGGGTCCGGGGCAAGGGTACGAACGGAGGACTACATGCCACATGTCTAAATTTGTAAAAGTTATGAAATGAGCTAACAAACTGTTAAGTAAAACATGTTCCATATTTCTACTTTGACAAATACACCTTTATAACACTGAAGTTGAAAAATAGGTGAAAGCTATGGTTTTTATTTGAGCAAGAAATGAAAGACAACAGAATTTATTACTGAATATGTCTGGGTATATTCTGTTGATGAACTGACAATGTTGTATGAGTAATAAAGACATACATAATTTATAAATACTATGTAACTGACTTTATTTTGGTGAAATTGATACAGGAAAGTAGGCCCCAAAACCGGGGTCTGGCC
The DNA here is from genome assembly GCA_004363605.1 of Indri indri. NCBI lineage: Eukaryota > Metazoa > Chordata > Mammalia > Primates > Indriidae > Indri > Indri indri. The sequence goes on from RJWJ010002284.1 coordinate 44,595, forward strand.
TGACGGCCAAGTGAGCTCTTGACTTCATACAGGAAAGAATTCAAGAGTGAGCCGACAGAGTAAAGCACAAGCACGTTTACTGAAGTAGCACGAAACAGAAGGACTACTCCATAGGCACAGCAGCGCCTATCTCTCAGAGCAACAGAGTAGCACCCTGTGAATTTCCAGAGTCTTATTTTATACTTTTTACTTGATTTTTATGTTAAACAGAGGGAGGATTATTCATAAGATTTCTGGAACCAAGGATTCCTCCGTTTTTAAACCATATAAAGTAACTTCCAGGAGTTGCCATGGCATTTGTAAACTGCCATGGCACCAGTGGGAGTTTCTTTTAGTATGCTAATGTATTGTAAGCAGGGCATAGTGAGCAGTGAGGGTAACCTGAGGTCGTTTTTCATCACCATCTTGGTTCTAGCTTGTTTTGGCCAGCTTTCAAAGTACCATGTAGGTGTTCAGACACATTCTTATGCTTGAGGGCATTTATTGAAATGCAAAACACATTTATACACCAAAGCAAAGAATAAGTGAATCTTATATTGAGCAACAAGAACTGAATCACTGTATAGTCATGTGCAGCATAATGACATTCTGGTCAATGACAAACCATGGTCCCATAAGATTAAAATGCCTTATTTTTACTGTACCTTTTCTATGTTTAGATATGTTTGCATACACAAAGATGTACCATTGTGTTGCAGTTGCCTACAGTATCGAGTCCAGTCACATGCTGTACAGGTTTGTAGCATAGGAGTAATAAGCTATACCATACAGCCTAGACGTGTAGTAGGCTATACCATCTAGGTTTGTGTAAGTGCACTCTGATGTTCACACAACGAAATCACCTAATGACGCATTTCTCACAATGTGTCCCTGTCATTAAGCAACACATAACTGTAATTGCTTCATACTGCATACACAAGTCTTTGTTTTGCTTCACCTCCATTTATCTCTGAGCTACGTTTGCCAAAAAATTGGCAGTTAGATTCCAAAGGCAGAGGCAGGGTGCCGTGGCTCATGGCTGTAATCCTACACCCTGGTAGGCCAAGTCAGGAGGATTGCATAAACTCAGGAGTGTGAGACCAGCCTGAGCAAGAGCAAGACCCTATCTCTACTAAAAATAGAAAGAAAAAAAAATTAGCTGGGCAACTAAAAATAGAAAAGATGAGTCAGGCATGGTGGTGCCCGCCTGTAGTCCCAGCTACTCAGGAGGCTGAGGCAGGAGGATTGCTTGAGCCCAGAAGTTTAAGGTTGCTGTGAGCTAAGCTGACACCACGGCACTCTAGCCTGGGCAACAGAGCAAGACTGTTGCAGGAAAAAAAAAAAAAAAAAGATTCCAAAGGCAGAGCAAAGACAACTTAGGATCTCCCCTCTTATCCCTCTAAAAGAAAATCTTATGAGTTTATCTATACTTAGGCAAATGTCTTTTCTTATACTTTATATCATTTTCTTCACAGATGAAGAAAACAATAAAATAAGTTGCACTACAAATACTGATTTTCTTAGATCTTCAAAGTCTCCTTTTGTTTCCTTTCTCCAAAAGCAGATACAAGAATAAGATAGTACCTGCCCTGGAGTTTTTTTTAAGTGCAAAAGAATATAAAATGAAAATTAAATTAAAATCTTTTTCTTTATTCCTAACCCCCAGTAATATTTATCAGAGTTGACCACTGTTAATATTCTTGTGTAGCTTTCTAGAATTTTTCTAGGCATATGCAAGGACCTACTTTTATTTTTACATTAATCGATGTCGTACACCCTCATCTGTATCTTATCTTCTTTTATACAATTTATTTTGAAGATATTTCTACATCATCACACATAGAACGGGCTTATCCTCTAAAGTTCTTAAAAATCAAATGAGATAATTATGTATTATTATTATTAGCAATAGATATGGGGTATATTTAGCCTCTCAAAAAACGTTAGTTTTCTTCCTTTTACAGAAGAGTCATATGGATTTGTATTGTGATTCTGGTGGATTTCATCATCCACATGTAGACGTGGCTGTAGAAAGCTACCGGAGCACAGAATTTCTGAGTGGATGGCTCTTACGGATTGCTTGATTCAAGGGGTAGAGTTTGTACCAAAACCAATTCTTTGCTTTCAGTTCAGTGCACCTTTAATCCTTTTTTGTTTCTAATATAATTCTGACTTAATATCTATTACTTCTCTTAAAAATTAAAATAGAGCATGTAATGGCATTATATGATGGTAATAAATCAGGTTGTATATACTGCTCAAAAGAAACAAGCTTTTCATTTTCATTTAGAGAAGGAAAGTCGAACCAAACATAATATACGGTTTATATTTAAAATATAAGTTATGTCAAAACTCAAAGTATTACTTCTGAGAAGAAGGACTCAGGGTGTGGATGGAAAGAAGCCTTACTTTCGCACCATCTAAATTTGTACATACATGCATTTTTCTATTTGAAAAGCCAGGATTAATATTTATATATACACATATACATACACACACACACACACACACACACACACACATATATATATATATGCAGTTGTGCAATGTTTGGTGTCTTTGTGCTTTACCTAGGAATCCATCCCTCAAAGCCTTCAAAATGCTGATGGAAGGAGTGGATATCCAGTGTTCAGAGTAGAGGACAGATGGGTAAACATCAAGAACCCAGGAGAATACTCTAATGCTGGAAAGAGAACAAAGGTTGGGAGTAACTTATGGAGGATAAAAGGAATTATGGTAGGAGCCTGGAATACTATGAAGCATGAACAGTGATTTTTTTTTACATTGCAGTTGTTCTAAAAAAAAACATTGATTTGTTTGTGTATAAGAGAGAGAGGGAAGGGAAAATGTGAAAAGTGAGATTACTCAATTTCATCTGAAAAAGTTAGAGAATAACAGATTGAGCCAACATCCTAGCAATGTAGAATAAGCTCTTTTGTCCTGAAGAGATGAGCGTGTTTTCTTTCCAAACATGTGATGATCCAAGGGCGCTGCCTGAGATGAGGTTAGGCAATCCAACACATGACCCACAGTCACCCGGCTTAGACTCCCATCTGAAAAATGGAAATTCTAAAAAAACTCATGTATGCGTCATAATGATCTAGTGAAAGCACAATGGAGCAAAACACAGGGGGAAAAGCTTAAGGCCTAAATGTTGGCAATTTTTGTTATTTAAAAGCCATTCGAAGCATAGAACCATAGAATTGGAAGGAATCTTAAAGGTCACTGAGCCTCTTGATTTTACAGATGAGGAAACAAACTAGAAACCCAGGGACTAGCCTGGGTCTCACAGTTACTCAGAGGAGCCCCAGTACTAGAGTACTAGAATCTAGATCTCCCAAATCAGGGGTTGGGTTGTACTATGGCACCTCCTTCTATGAAGTATTTCTAGTTGTCTGATGTTTGCCCCATCCCATGCCAATGCCTCTTTTTAAAAATGACTTTATGTTTATCTTTTCCCTCTAAGAATTCTATGAAATTATACATCGAATACAAAGGAATCATGTATCTTCACCTGGAAAAAAGGTTTAATGGACATCTAAATTATGTAAAGACAATTCCTTTATAAAAGGAGTGGGAAAATTATGGCTTTCCCTCAAATCTTTCTGATCCAAGACTACAGGGCTAGAAGGTGAGTGTGGAAAGGCAGTATTACATCGAAACATTCACATCACACACACACACACAGAGACAAAAACAGACCAGGCTTATTGGGTATGAAGCAGAGATTGCAGGATAGAGGATAAGAGCAGAGAAACTTATTTGATTCATTTCAAAATAAAGGTGATTATAATTCACCTTTTGTATCTATTTGCTAGTCATTCATGTTCACTCAACAAGAATTTGCTGTGTACTTTCTATGTTTCCTAAGCACTAAGGATTCAAATATGAAAAGATATAATTTCTCACTTGAGGATCTCACAGTCCAGGGGAAGAGATAAGTAAGTACGGGCAAGAAGTGGATATGGTGTCACATACTAACATTACAGTTAATTGGACAGTTAATTTTTAGAAAGCAGAACAAAAAAAATTATTTTTTTTGAGATAGGGTCTCACTCTGTTGCCAGGGTTAGAGTGCAGCGGTGTCATCATTGCTCACTGCAGCCTCAAACTCCTGGGCTCAAGTGATCCTCCTGCCTCAGCCTCCCCAGTAGCTGGGACTACAGCCTGAAAGCAAAAAATTTTAAAAAGCATTGCACTTGACCAGTTCTTCAATTTCCCAGTTTCTGAAATGTTTAAGAATGTCTTGGCCTGGTGCAGTGGCTCACACCTGTAATCCTAGCACTCTGGGAGGCCCAGGCGGGAGGATTGCTCGAGGTCAGGAGTCCGAGACCAGCCTGAGCAAGAGCGAGACCCTGTCTCCACTAAATATAGAAAGAAATTATCTGGACAGCTAAAAATATATAGAAAAAATTAGCCAGACATGGTGGTGCATCCCTGTAGTCCTAGCTACTTGGGAGGCTGAGGCAGAAGGATTGCTTGAGCCCAGGAGTTTGAGGTTGCTGTGAGCTAGGCTGATGCCACAGCACTCTAGCCCCGGCAACAGAGTGATACTCTGTCTCCAGAAGAAAAAAAAAAAAAAAAAGAATGTCTTGTATTCACCATTATATTCTGTTTATATAGAATAACTTCACTGCACTGAAAGTTCCTGTGCTTAATCTACACAACACTCCCCAACGCAACTCCTGGTAACCACTGAGGTGTTGGCCATCTTTAGTATCTGCCTTTTCTAAAATATCATAAAGTATGGACTCATAAAGTATGTAGCTTTTTCAGACTGGCCTTTTTCACATAGCATTATGCATTTAATATTAATCAATGTCTTTTTTTTAGCTTATAACTCATTTTGTATCAATTAATAATATTTCATTAGATATATGTGTTACACAGTTGGTTTATCTATTATCAAATCCATTGAAGGAAATCTTGGTTGCTTCAAGTTTTTCGCAATTGTGAATAAAGCTGCTATGGACATTAAAAAATAAATGAGATAAAATGTTGAAGAATATTTTACTTCTATTCCATCGACAAAATGAATTTAACACTGAAAAACTTAAGTCAGTTGAACAAGGAATATTACTGGCTCCCCCCATAATTAGTTGACACAACTATATATACAAGAGTCTAGGCTGAGGGCACTGGCTCATGCCTGTAATTCCAGCACTTTGGAAGGCCGAAGTGGGAGGATCACATGAGGTCCCTGGAGACCGGCCTGGGCAACATAGTGAGACCCAGTCACAATAAAAAATACACACAGTGGCACATGTCTGTAGTCCTAGCCACTAGGGAGGCTGAGACAGAAGGATGGCTTGTGCTTCAGACTTCAGGGCAGGAGGACTGCTTGACAGAGTGAGATAAGAAGAAAGAAGAAGAAGGAGAAGAAGGGGAAGAAGAAAGGAGAAAGAAGAAGATGATGATGATGATACTAACACTTAAGTTAAACTAGTTAAAGACTTTTCTTTTTGCCTCTCAAAGTGCTGGGATTACAAGCATGAGCCACTGCACTGGGCTTAGTATATGCTTTTGAATATTGACAGGATGTGGAGAGCAATAAATTATAATTTTTAGTTATTTAGATCCTATGGCTACAGAGTTACCCTTACATACAAGTTAACTAGTTTCTCTATTAAGTGTTTTTTTTAATATAGTGCAGAGCTTCAGAACTTCTGAATACAGAAAATACAAGATTGAAACAACTGAAAATTATACAATATTCTTATTGTATATGTTTTTCTAAAGTAAAAGTTTGCTAAATTTGGGAAAACTTTTATAAAGAAAAAGCTCTTCAACATCTGTGATATATTCTCACTTACAAAAATTACTTCTAAATTTATGACAGTTCTGTTTACAGGAATATATCAGTCAGTATTTCAGAAATCATTCTTTATAAATCATATCAAGTTTGAGAAAGACTTTTTTCTATTTTTAAAAAGAGCTAAAAATTAATAATAGTTACGAAAAATGACGGAACTGGTTAGATATATTTTGACAGCAATGCTAAATGTAGATTTAGCTGTGAAGAAATATTGTTTCATTGAATCTTCATTTAATATATGGTCATTTATTTCAGAATAAAAACATTACCATGAACACTACAGGACTGCTGTGGCATTTTCTAGTCCAGTCTAGTCCTCAGAGTAAATGTTTTCTGGGGAAAGATGAATGCTATTTTTCAAGTGCCTTTAGCTCAAAGTAATCAATATATCAAAAATATGCCTACTAATATACATATTTTGGCATTTCCTGAACTCCTTCAATGGTGTTCGGGCTCAGAAACTGGTATCACCAAGTATGGCGCTTTGACATGCTGAATTGAACAAGAAGTCTCTCAAGGTCTGACACTCCACCCACACTCCCAGTCTCTCGATCCTCTCCCTCCCAAAGCACAGGATGCAGTTCTTCCCGAAGTTCCCTTATCTGCCTAAAATCCAAACTTGTAAAAGAAGAAAGCAATCATCTCTGGTCCCCTTCTTGTGTTTTCATTAACTGAATTCATATCACAGGAAGAAAGACTGAAGTCTGTCAACACACCTGGATAGACTTTTGACATAAACCATTGTCCTCTCTGTGAGCCCAACAGACTTGGTGGTACTAGGCCAGTGTATATTCTTTAAAGCCCAGTGAATTACCCTAAAAATCATTTACTACCCCCTAAAATAATCCACACTTCCCCTAGCTCCCTTTCCCCTAAGAAGAGGGGTATGTAACCATTCGTACCCCATTGTGTGGTGGGGTAATCATTCTGATTTTCCCCCTGTGCACACTAATGAATTTGTACACTTTTTCTCCTATTAATCTGCCTTTTGCAAGTTGATTTTCGGTGAAGCTTCAGAGGGCAAAGGAGAAGTTTTCCCTTGGCCCCCACAGTGGCTAATTTTGTTTAATGAGCAATTCAAGCATAATTGTTAAGAATGAGTAAATTACATGAATGTAAATGGCACAAAAGTTTATAAACTTGTCACATTTTCAAAAATCTTTTACAGTAATTTAAATCTTAAAATTATGTTAAATTAAGCAATAGATATTTATGTCTGAGTCATTTCTAAGTAAGTCAATAAGTCAAAATACTGAAACATTAATTACTAAGCTTAAAGTATATATACCTATATGACATAGAGAAGCTAAATATATTTGGGTTTGTCAGTAAACATGAAGAAATTGTTCTATGAGAAAGCATGTTTCTATAAATTATAAAACATATACTCATAAAATGTTGGTGTATGACAGCTTAAAATTGCTTTACCTCCTGGGTTTTCATTATAAATTAGGGTTACTAAGAGTTAAAAATTCTAATGAATACATGGTAATGAAAACTAGAAATGGTGAGGAAAACAACTCCACATGAAGGAAAATAAGACATGTTTTTGGTAAGTGAATCTATGAAGTATGGAAGATGTGTTTTTGTTACGGGGAAAAGAGAGTAATTTTTGTGCTAAAGTATAATAGAGTGACAGTTTATTCCAAAATGAGAAAGAGGAAAAGTATAGGACAAATAACTGAAGGGATACAAGAAGGTTGTAGGTTTGTGGAAGGTGAATCCCGTGAAAGGATTTTTGTGTGCTATCGAGCTGGCTAAGAGTAGAAGGAAACTATTTATTTAAGTTTTTCTAAAAATTTAGTACTAATGTCAAAAGTACACTGATGCAAAACTAGAATTTGGTCCTCTCTGTTAAAACAATAAAGTTTTCTTGGAGTATTAGTCTCTGCTCTTAATAAGAAATTGTGAAAGATTTTTCTTTACCTTTTAGGTAATTGGCCTAGGAAATAAAAATTCCATGTTTTACCAAGATAATTACCTGTGCCTCATGTTGTCATTATTAGGTTTTTGATCACTTAAGAAAACCGAATCATCTCTATTAAAAGAGCTGAGGTTTACCTACAACCATGTAACCTGTATTTGCCTTTGAAGTCTTTTAATTATCACTTTGGTTAAATGAATGACTATTGTTCACAGTGACCTGTGATCCTATTTTGATTAAAGGTTTTAAAACTTTTGATACTTTTGACAAACTTCCCAAAATCAAATTCTAAATTAATTCTTTTTCTTGACCCCAAGTAAACTTCAGAATTTTCCAGATAGGCCCTTGGAACATCTCAAAAGGATACCTCTCCTTATAAAAATATATTAAACTGGCTGGATGTGGTGGCTCATGCCTGTAATCCCAGCTACTTGGAAGCCTGAGGTGGAAGGATTGCTTGAGGCCAGGAGTTCAAGACCAGCCTGGGTAACATAGCAAGACTCCATCTCTAAAACAAATTTAAAAAATTAGCCAGGCGAAGTGGCATGTACCTGTAGTCCCAGCTACTCAGGAGGCTGAGGCAGAAGGATCACTTGAGCCCAGGAGTTGAGTTGTAGGTTTCATTTAGCTATGATCACGTCACTGCACTCCATGTACTCCAGCCTGGGCAACAAAGCAAGACTCTGTCTCTAAAAACAAACAAAAAACTAGTGTTATGCACCTGAATTGGAGAAACAAAATTGGCATTTAAGAGAATATAAATCCAATGTTAAGCATGGACTCATGGAGAACCTGAGCAGGATAGTAGCTGCCTGGTCCTTCATGAGTCCTTAAAGCTTCCATTATTAAAAGGTCTGCACTCCAGAACTCATCATGGAGTACACAAAATGATACAAATTATGGGAAAATCTTGGTATGGTGACTTCTAAAATTGCTAAAATGGTTTATAACCAATATTTGGTTTATCTAACCCATAATTCTGAGAAGACATTAAAAACTCCAGGTAACACATTTCTGCTACCCAATGTGCCATTTGAATATTTACAGAGGGGTTTCATTCAATTACTACCTTCAACAGGATCTGAATATGTTCTTGAAACAGTTTATATTCTCTGGCTGAACAAAAACTGTCCATACAGGAAGGCCAATACTGTAACAGTAGCTAAAATGTTTAAAAATATGTATCCTTTATGTTGCATTCCAGACATCTCCAGTGATACAGATATTCATTTTACTGGAAAGCAATTAGATAAGGTATTACAAACACAGTAGCGTTACCATCATCCCTATCACCCTCAGTCTTCTGGAAAGGCTGAAAGGACAAATGGCATCTTAAAAACTGAAATTGGCAAAGTTAACTGAATAGATCGGATTGCCTTGGTTAAAGGTATTATTGCCGGCCTTGATGGCAATCAGATCCACCCCCAGTGGGAAACACAACTTGAACCTTTATGAAATGGTAACTTGAAGGCTTATGTTCCCAATAATAAAACCTCATGTATTTCCTACTCTCCTAAACTCTGATATGACTAAATGCTGCAAGGCTTTAATGCATTAGGCTAAAGTGTAATTTCACCATGTAAAGGAAGCTTTTCATGATCTACCAACTAAGATAATCAAACCCTTCATGATCTAGAAACCAGAGATTGAGTCTTTTGGAATCAACAACAGAGAAAGACTTGAATAATCAGCCCTTGAACTCTGTTGGAACAGACCACACCAAGTTCTTCTCCACAGCAAAACTTCAGGGTCTCAAGTCTTGGATCCACTTCTCTCAAATCATAAGGGCCCCTCCAGGCTCCTAGACTACATGTGTTGGAGAACTTAAGGTAAAGCTGACCAGGGAAGCTTTTTCCCAAAAGCAGACAGCAACTTAGACAAGGACAGCTTTCCCAAGTTTGTGGATCAGGACTTCTCTGACATAATGAATGCCTTATCTTTTTCCCTTTTCCCCTATTTCTCGCTGTCTTAATCCCTTCCCTTCCCTTACAGGAAAACCCATGGGACCATAATCTGTGGATGCGTTTAGCTAAGGCTTATGCTGTAGCAAAAAAAAAAAACCAAAAAACAAAAAACCACACAAACAAAAAAACCCAGAGCAATTGTTGGGCTTATGAAGATGAGCTAGTTTCCACTGAGGAAAGATTCCAGTGGGGTTCCTGGGGGCTCACTCTTGGCAGTACTGGGGTATCAGTAGTATGGAATTTGAAACTAATCCATAAATTGGGGAAATATCTTGGACTGTGTGGCCCACCAGACCTGCCAGTGATTCACACAGGTAGAAGTCATCCTCCAAAAGGTGGACAACATACATGTTTAACAAAAACATTGACTGAAACATCAAGCAGCTTTAGATCTCCCTTTTGCTCACACTGTGGGCTTGTGTATGTTATTGAACAAAACTGAATCATAATTTAACACCAGAAGCTACCATTTACCGAATGTTTGCTGTTAGCAAGGAATTGTGCCAAGTACTTTAATCTCAAATTCCTCTTCACAGTAGTTCTAATGGGACATGCAATTTTTTATTGTAGTTTTATACGTACAAAAACTGATGCTCAGAGAAATTAATTTGCCTGAAGTTTCACAACTAAATGACAAAGATGGTGTTCAAATTTAGATCTAACTCTAAAACCTAGGTTTTTAACCTATTTTAAGTTTTAATCTAGTAGTACTTATACTCTCAAAATTTACAGGAGAAAATCCAAGTCATTCTCAGATCCTTCTTTGCTCAGTTTAAAACCATCCCAACGAAAATTTCATTCATTTAACAAATATTTAGGCTTCTTTTGTATGGAAGAGATGGTAATAAACAGATGAAGATAAGTAATATGGTTGCCCTTAAGTTGCTTATTTCAGGAGGGCAGAAATAATATGCCACTTTTAATATTCATGGAAAAGACTAAAATGCAAGCTAGCAAGAGAAAATACCTTAAGGACTTAGTCATACCATGATATTTGGGGAGATGGGATGTGGGATGAAGAAAGGTAAACATACATCGGGGAGATGGAATAAAACACAATAAAATCAATCCTTTAAGTTTTGTTTCTAACACTTTACTCAATCATTTTAGAGTAATATATTTAAAATCTTAGATTTGTTTCAATTATGTTTTCCTTCCCACTAATTAAAGTTATAATCCAACTTAAAACAATAATGGCCCAATGCCAGTGTACAAAAGTTTTATTTTCATCAATTGTATTTTAAATTTTATTTTCAGGAATGGGACTGACTGCAAAGGAGTACAAGGTAACTTCCTGGGGTAATGGAAATGTTCCGTCTTGATTGTGGTAATAATTATAGGGCTGTATTTGTCAGAATTCACAGAACTTTACACCTAAAAGGGTAAATTTTACTGCATGTAAATTATACCTAACTAAACCTGACTTAAAAAAAAGCCTGAAATCTTAATTACCCAGCTATAAAATAAAAATAAAATGAAAAATATATAATTTAGGGGCAAACCAAATTTTATTTTCAGGAGTAACAGAGGTCTAGTAATCGTATTTATTTATAAAGCTAATAAAGCAATTTATATTATATAACCCAATTTATCAACATCAATACTTTAAGTAGAATTTAAAAATGTTTGAGGTATTTTTAAAAGGATTTGGATTGCAAAATATTTATTATAACCACATGTTGCTGAGGCAATGCTATATTTAAAAATATCTCAAACAGAAAATAACACTCTAAGGCTGTTAACAATTATGATTTAAACTTCCAGAATATTTCTATAATGCTGTTTACAGTAATATACCAAAAACTCTATATTTAATAGCTAAAGACAAAGAATTACTAGTTAGCTTCATTACTTGATAGATTCACTTGCTTCCTAAAACATTATTGTAGCTCAGCTTCTAAAAAAGGCAAAAGAAAAAAATCATTATTTTCACTGAACCAGATTAAAAAAATAAAGACTATTAAGAACACAGGAAGAGGTAATTAAATGATGTCTCTTCTTCATTAAGGTTTAAACAGAAGGAAATATACCCAAGAAACCATTTACAAAGAACTCACCCTGGTAATTATTTTAGAGACGCAAGTCACTTGCCTGGCTTTTAAATACAGCAACAAATTATACATGAATCTTCTCAATTGAGATTTTCATGTATCCTTACTTAACTATCCTGTTTTTATTAATATTCTACCATACACACCAAAGCCAACCAACCCAATTTAAATTAGAAGGGATAATGTAATTCCAAGCCGTAAAAACCCTGGAACAAATGTACTGTATAACAGGGAGATCTCTCTTGCCTTGATTAAAGCAATGCAATTGTGGCAGACGTCATTTGTCAATCAAAAAAATATATGCCTGATTTTTCTTTCTAATGTGGAAGAAGAGTGAAGTGTATTTTTATTTGTGGCTTTAATAAAAAATACCCTTCAAGTGTTGTGCTTGGTAAATTAACTTTTAGAAGAATGAAAAATACCTTAAATGACAACTTCATATGTGATAACTGTTAACAACTGCCCTCCCCTAATGAAGTCCATCTTCCAAAATTCATGTTAAAATTTTCATTTTTAAAAGCTAGACAGGCTCCACCACATCTTTTGAATATAAATAAAATTTGATTTTGTCCATCCACGTGTTTTTAAAATGCTCCTTGATATTTTTATCTTTAATAATATACAACAACGAAAAACAGCATTAAAAATCTCAAAGGAAGAGAAAGTATTCAAAGCATTACTACATTGGGAATGACTATGTTCTGGATATTAAAGAACTAACTTTCTGCTAAGAAGAAATGCTTGGAGGCTCTTCATGAAAAAGTGCTAAAGAAAGTGGTATTATGATACCCATGACACCTACATAACATTGTGTAACAGAACAGTGCCAACTAGGTAAAAATTATTCTAATAATTTTTATTCTTTTCAAAATTGCAATCAAGTAAATATATTTAATAAACAATATTTATTTAAAAAAAACACATAGATCATGGAAGTATTTTAAAACAAGCAATCTCTAGGATGTTGAGTTCACAATTCTGAACTCAACCAAGAGAAGTCCCTGCACTGGCAGTTGCTTCTGTTGGGGGGTGAGGGGGTTGAGAGGTTAGAATTTTAAAATGACAGCAAGAATGATGGCAGAAGTAAGTCGGGAGCAAGCAGTAAGAAAGTTTGGTCCTAAGGAGGCAGTTGAGAGAAAGGAATCTCATGAGCTCACTGGGCTGTATCATCAGGGCTTGGTGCCCTTCAAAGAGGTCAGTGGAGAGAACTGGAACAAGGAGTTAGGCAAGATTTGCTGGTATGGAAGGAATTCGTTCAAAGGGCTACATGAATAAAAAGAAAGCCTGCAGTACAGTTAGAAAGTTGGGAAGTTATTCTCAGGAACAAAATGGCTATATTGTCTGTGCTACTGTGGAAGGAAATTCTGAATTAGTTGCTGATACTTAAACGCCTGCACTAATTAACTGTGCTCTTCAGGTATGAGTGGGATGAGCTTGGACAGATATTCCAGATGAGGAAATAAAAGACTTGGGGTTAAAACTACTTTGTGACTCCTAAAGTGGAGGGGAGGGAGACATTGTGCCATAATTTTAAGGCCAACAGCTTTGGAAATCAGATTGATCTGTGTGACACTTAATAAAGCTGACTGTCAAACTTGACTGGACCATGGGGTGCCCAGATATTTGGTCAAACATTATTCTGGTATTTCTGTGAGGGTGTTTTTCAGTGAGATTAACATTTAAATTGGTAGAATGAGTAAAGCAGAGTGCACTCCATAATGTAGATGGGCTTCATCCAATCGGTTGGAGGCCTGAATAGTATAAAAATGTTAACCCTTCCCAAAGTAAGAATTCTTCCTGTCTGACTTCCTTCAAACTAGGACACTAGCTGTTCCTGCCTTTGGACTTAGACTAGAAGTATACACCATCAGCTCTCCTGGGTCTCGAACTTGCCTACTGACCCTACTCTGGGGACTTGCCAGTCTCCATAATTGCATGAGTCAATCCCTTATAATAAATCATATATATAATCACACATACACACACAAGCACACCTCGGATATATCGCGGGTTAGGTTCCAGACCACTGCAATAAATATTGCAATAGTGATTCGCACAAATTTTTCGGTTTCCTAGTGCATATAAAAGTTATGTTTACACTATAGTTTATCCAGTGTGCAATAGCGTTATATCTAAAAAAAAAAGTATTAATAAATACCTTACTTTAAAAATACTTCATTGCGGCCGGGCGCGGTGGCTCACGCCTGTAATCCTAGCACTCTGGGAGGCCAAGGCGGGCGGATTGTTTGAGCTCAGGAGTTCGAGACCAGCCTGAGCAAGAGCGAGACCCTGACTCTACTAAAAAAAATATAGAAAGAAATTAATCGGACAACTAAAAATATATAGAAAAAATTAGCCGGGCATGGTGGTGCATGCCTGTAGTCCCAGCTACTCGGGAGGCTGAGGCAGAAGGATCACTTGAGCCCGGGAGTTTGAGGTTGCTGTGAGCTAGGCTGACGTCACGGCACTCACTCTAGCCCTGGCAAAAAGAGTGAGAGTCTGTCTCAAAAAAAAAAAAAAAAAAAAAAGAAAAAAAAATACTTCATTGCTAAAACATGCTGATACAGCAATACAAAGTGAGCACATGCTGTTGGAAAAATGGTACCAATAGGCTTGCTCAATTTGTAGAAAGAAAAAAAGAGGAATATCTGCAAAGCACAATAAAGCAAAGCACAATAAAATGAGCTATGCCCATATATCCTATTGGATCTGTTTCTCTGGAGAATCCTAATGAAATCTGCGTTCAAATTATGGCTCCGTTTCTTAGTAGCTGTGTGACCTCAACCAAGTACCTTGGTTTCATAGGCTCAATCCTTGAGCCTATGAAATGGAATAGTTCATTCAGCATAAGATTGTAACAAGGATTAATTGAAATAATTACATAAAGCATCCCACACAGGGCCCAGAACACAGTGCTCAATAAATGAACACTGTTGTTGTCATTATAGAAGGCTCTATTTTGAGGGGAAAAAAAAAATCCAGATTGAAACAGGGCCTAAAGACGTATTCTTGGTGATGAGGGTGGTATCAAAGTGAGTAAGAATTGTCAAAGTTTACCCTAGCCAACAGCAAAGTGTCCCTTGTTTCTTCTTCCCTTGTAGTCTTCCATTTCCATGAAAGCCACTTCCTGTTTTTCATCCCTCATGTAACTCTGTATGGGAAATTTTAGCTGGACCACATTCTAAAACCCTAATTAGAACTGCATTAAAATCTTCCAAACATATACCTCTACTTTCTTGACTTAATTAATTAAACATAGTGGATGTACCTTGTATCTTCTGATTTAGGATTTTGTACAGTGCTGGGTTATCACTGAAAATATTAGTAATCACTGTAACATACTATATTTTCAAAACTAAATCTCTGATAGCAACTTATTATGCTATCATTAGTCTTCATAAAATTGAGTGTGGCAACAATTCCTGTCTGCTTAGAGCTCTGACTAGTATAGTTTTACTATAAATATCTCCCTCTCTTTAACAACGATAATGTCTAAGGAAGAGAATAAATACCATCTCAGAGTAGACCATCATTGTGTAGAAATTGATTCTATTTCCAATGTAAACACCCATTTAGCAACTAGTCTTAACTATCCACAGAAGCAGCCGAGGTACTGAAATTTCTATTTTAAAAGATCGTAAAGATTAGCCAACTCCTCTGTGACAAGAACCTAACAATGCCAGTGTGTGGATTATAGGTATGGCCTGGAGAGCTAGACAAAGTCCCACCATCTTGAATCTAAAAGTACACTGTACTATTAGATCCCCAAATAATTCAGAGTTTGGTTGTTGGTTTCATATTCCTTTGTTCCTGCCTCATGGATGGTGGTGGTGGGAGTTGGAGAAGGGTTAGGATGGGCATTGAAAGGAAGAATAATGTATTCTCTAGCAGCAACTTAGGTCTACAGTGCTCAATTATTTAAAAACAAAAACAAAAACTTTCCCTTTCCAAAATGCGCAATCTGGTTCTGGAAACCCACATTTATTCAATGAAACAAAACACTACAAAAAATGTAGCTCTTACTACATAAGCTATTCTAGATGGAAGAGATACAAAGGTAGATACTAGTCCACGCTCCCAAGAGCTTAGTCTAGTGGGGGAAGTAAACATGTACACAAACAATCCCAACAGTGACCAATAACTGAATAACAGATGTATGTTAAAAGAAAGCAGGTACAGTTGGAGGGCAGGGAAGGCTTTGCAGAAATGCTAACAGGCTGCCTACAGGATGCAGGTGGCCCATTCCGAGGTTAAGTATTTATCAAGCAAAACCTCTGCTTCCGGCCTAAAAATTTTAATTTCTGAACGTGAGAACTTTTATATTAAGGTTCTTATACATCAAATACACACACAATACACACAGGAACGGAAACGAGCTCAGTTTGAGAACATGATTCATCATCATTCACACCTGTTCAATTTAAGGCACCCCCCCCCCGCCCCGCCCAAATTACATTGAGGAATATGTGGTTACAACTCTGCAAAATTAGAAGAGACCTCTGTTGCTACATGAGCAATATAAAACATTATGCATACTCATGGATGCATTTAATTGTTACAAGTATTAGATTGTCAGTCCTATAAAAACGGTTTTAAGATGGATATAAAACCCTAGAAAGCTTGCAAGTTCCACAGCCACATCTGAAAGACTTCCGATTTACAAAGATCAATGTGGTATTTTTGGAAAACAACTGAAAATTATACTTGCCAATTTCTGTCATTCATTCATGTCATAATCCCCAAAGCTACCTTCATTCCACAACTCACTTCCCACCATTTTTCCCTAAGAAAAGGGCACAGACTAAGTTTTTGTGTTTTTTTTTTTAAGGTTATAGCCTTCAAAAACTTGAAATAGAAAACGTTGACCCAACCATTGGGAAATGTTCCCATACTACCATTTAACATTCCCAGTTTATCATTATATTTAATATCTTGTAATTTTCAACATCATCTCATGAGGTCAAAGGCTTTACGAAAATTGTTTTTATACCTGCCTAGGAAATCAAACCCTGCGAGACCTGAGGACACCACACCAACAGAATGCGGGTCACTGTGACACGGCAGATCGCCCTGCAAAGTGAAAACTGCAGTTCCCTTTACGCTGACAGAGCTTCTTTCCAGGACCCCGACTTCCACCAAAGAACGAGGTGCCTGGCACTGCCTTCTTTAAAAACGAAGCTTTCATCTGGTTCCTGGAAGGGCACCCCGGTACGCGCAGGGCTCAGGACGCAGCACCTGGGTTTTGTGGCAGCGGCGTTGGTCACCGAGGACAGGGCGGGCTCTGTCCACTGTGCCGGCCCGAGCCCCTGCCGAGCCCCACACCTCACCCCGTCCACCAGGGAACTTTCCAGAACCCTGCCTCTCTCTGGCAGGCCCGGAGTCGCCACCCAGGAAGACACCTTGGCTCGTTAATTGGGCGCCTAGTCGGAGCAGGGCCGGGCGAGGGGCTGCGGAGAAGACCCTCCGGCCCGGCCTCGGGAAGCGCCCGCGCCCCCGCACCTCGACTCGCCCTGCGGGGCCTCCCACCCCTCGCGCCGGGCCCCGTCCTCGAGGAGGACCCACGGCGGGGCAGGAAGCGACGAGAACGACGCTCCCCGCCCGCCTCGCCCTCTCGTCCGGTCTTTACCTCACGAGACCCCCAGGAAGCCGCGGGAGCTAAAATTAGAACACAGCGCGGCGCGCTCACGTGCGCGCGGCCGGCCGGGGCGGGGGCGGGGGCGAGGGGCGCGGTCGGGTGAGTCACCTGCCCCGCCCCCGTCGCCAAGAACGCGCTGACGTCAGCCGCTTCCCCGAAGGGTGACGTAACCGCGCCAAGAGGAGGCCGCGAGGGCGCTGGTAGAATATTCAGAGTTTCGATGCCTTAAAGGGACCAGGCCTGGGACCGTGAAAAATCTGGGGAGACGACTCCACTCACCCACCCGCAGATTCGGAGCCCGTCTTGTACCCCTTTGTACTTAAGAGTGTTGACTGTTGGGATGGTGATGAAAACAGGGGAGCAACTGAGCCTCATTGGAGGCTCCTCAAGTCTCAGAACCTCCCCCTGGAAGCCCTCCTTGATTAACCAGATAGATAGCTGCCTCAGTTGCCCCCTGATTCTGACCCAAAGTTCAGGAACAGTTTTCCATGGCCCTTCACGCTTTAACTCTTCACTTACAGCCTCTCAGCGCATGCTTATGCCTCTGCTGGTAGAGAAAGGCTGTGGTTTAAATATATATTTATGTAATCCCTCAACTTGGGCCAGCTAGGCACTAATTTGACTGATCAAATTATCATTGATCATGTGACCAGAAACCAGTTACTTAATGCCCTGGGTGTTAAACTCGTGGACTGGACTGCAAACCGTCCTCCTGTGCTAGTGTTGCCTGTGGACGCTTCCAGAGGACAGAATGCCTGTCCAACACTTGATCGCTCAGCACTGTCACAGGGAACAGTTTACAGAGGCTTACTATGTGCCAGGTATTTTCATCATCCTGCCTCCCCCGTCGTTTAATCCTCAATCCTCTCTTGGGGGTAGGTATTGTTATCACCATATTGTGATGAGAAACTGAGGCACGATATTAAGTACGTTTTCCTAGGTTACAGAGCTAATGGATGGCAAGCTGGAGGTCATTCCCAGGGCACGTGGACACCAAAGTCCATGGTTGTGGTGATGAAGGTGGGCTGTGAAATGTATGTCATATTCTGCGTATGCGAGTCCCCGAGAGTTGCGGTCCCCAATCCCCAGGCCGTGGACCGGGCTGCAAAGCTCTGCCACACCCCCACACCCCCACCGCACACCCCTGTCTGTGGAAAAATTGTCTACCATGAATCTGGTCCCTGGTGCCAAAAAAGTTGGGGACCACTGCCCTAGAGCCAGATTTTTCCTTTTAACGCACTCTCAGTGCCTCTGAACGGGTAAACCACTCCATGACAGGAGATCTCCAGAGAAGGAGGTGACAGGCCTCAGAGCCCAGACGAATAAGGAGGTGTCAGGGTCAGGTGCCCACCCCGCGCTTGCAGGACCCTGAGAAAGAGGACCCCCTTCGACTTTGCACCTTAGGCACCTCGCTTATCCCAGCCCTGCCAGACCTATCCTTGACTCTGTGTTTCCTGTCTGGAAACCAGAGAGGCCACCCTGTGTACAGAGCCCTCTCCTGGCATGCCAGTGGTCAGATCTGCCCAAATGCAGAAGAAATACTTTGTTTCTCCTCTGTCACAATCCTCTCTCAACTATGAAGCAACGCAACGTTTTCTATTGGAACACCATGTTTGTTTGTACCAAAAACTAATTAGAGACAACAACAGCTTCTCAAAGTTTTGCGCAAAATGATGGTGACTGTGTCTTGGAAATGGAGCCATGTGAGTGAGCTGCTGTCACTCTTATCTTCTGACAATCATTATTGGTCTTTGGCTAAGTGTCGCAGCACCATACTCAGGCTACACATGCCAGGTGTGCCAGAAGCACCTTCCTCCTCCAGCTCAGTCCTGGGAGACATTTGGCACTGGCTCCTCTTCCCTCCCCAGTCTCCAGTGGCCACCAAGCTCTCCCCTTTGTGTCCCCCTGCTCCTGCCCCTCAGGCTAATAGAAGCATTGCCCACTGCTCTTCCTGTTCCGCCAGGATTTCTAGTGCCTGTGGCAAAACACCTTGTGCGTGCTCCCCAGGAGACAGAGAAAACCACAAGCAGCCTCAGGTATTTTGGGGGGTGTGGGTGGGGGAAAGCGCCGTATTCCTCTGTATTGGGGTTGGACACACAGACATGGAGGCTTAGAGCAGTATGCTACCTTCAGGCCAGCCAGGCAGGCCCCTGTTTTATAACTAAGGTCCAGGTGAGGTGACCTTCCTGGCCCTGTTAGTGACTAGAGACTCCTAGTCACCTGACTTCTAGACCACTTGTTTTCCATGGATCAGACACACCCCTGTAAGACTCAGGTAGTACAGTGATCGTGAACGTGCATGGCAAACTGTAACATGTCATATATGACGGAAGGGAAAACATGTAATGGCATGAAGTAAAAATATAGATGCGCAATCGTAGGGAAGAATTGGAGAACATGCTTTCTGAGGACTGCTGTCCATTCCCACGTCCCCCTTTCTTCTCTCTACCACCCAGTTTCAAGACAGGTGAGGGGCTTGTTCCTCTTCAAACCTAGGAGTCCTCTCCCAGTGGAATGACACAGTGAGGTGGATTGCCATTTTTAAACCTTCAGTAATAAAGATCTTGCGTGTCATTTCAGGTTTTGATTTTTAATCTCCCAGCCTTCACTCCCCATCATTTCTCTATCCCCAAAGCCCCATTAAATGTCATTAAGAGCCATAAATGTAACTGGCCACTAATGTGGAAGGATTGTGATCTCCGGCAAACAGCCCTGGCAATCGAAAGAGCAGGAATCCTGGGTCATTTTCCAACTGTGCCGGTGACTCACTGTATGACACAAAGCAAGGCGCTGCTTTTGTGGAGGAAGAGACATGGAGCAGCGGGACACACACAGCCTGCTCCCTGACGGAGGCGGGAGGCTCTCCCAGCATCGTGGGGGCCCAGGGATGCCTGGTTGAATCCAATTCCGTGGTAACTCCTTAGCAGTGGCCCTCGGGTCAGCCGGGAGCTCTGTCCACCTCAGCTCCTGCTCCAGTGGAGACACTCCGATGGTTTGGACTGGACTATGGCACTTGCCCTTCATGACATCATTCTCATAGGTTAGAAGTGCACCCTGGTTATTCCTAACTCCACCCTAATAACTTGCTCTAGATCTGCCCTCCAGGAATTTATTTGAAACTTTATTTGTTTATATTTCAGCCTGTACAGCCTTTTCAGGCAACAAGTAGATTCACCATGTGTATAAAAGCACTTAGGTTCTGAAACACAAAAAGTGCAGCATAAGGCTTTTGTTATAGTAGTAACAATCACCATAATTCAATAATCGTGATGTCATATATAATAAATAATGATAAGTTGATGATAATAATCACTAATTCAGATGGCCTCACAGGCTTCTTATTTTCGGTCACCAGCTTTGTCTTCATCTTCCCACACACTTCTCCCCCTCCCCATCAAAATATTTATTAGCGGAGTAAGGTGCTGTGATGGTTATAACTCTTGTACCTAAATAGAGTCAGTGTCCTCTAAGGACTTGTCATCTAAGATCAACATATGGAAGGTGCTTGTCTTAGTCACCCTGGGATGCTTTAACAAAATACCATAGACTGGGTGGAGTAAACAGTAGACATTTATTTCTCCCGGTTCTGGAGCCTGGGGAGTTCAAGATCAAGGTCCCAGTAGACTCAGTGTCTGGTGAGAGCCAGCTCCTTGGGTTGCAGATAGCCACCTTCTTGCTGTGTCCTCGCATGGCCTTTCCTTGGTGTGTGCCCCTGGAGAGAGAGCTCTTCTGTCCTTACCTCTTCTCATAAGGGCACTAATCCCATCGCGAGGGCACCATCCTTGTGACTTAATCTAAACCTAATTACCTCCCAAAGGCCCCGCCTCCAAATACTGTCATACTGGGGGATAGGGCTTCAACCTATCATATTTTGGGGGAGACACATTCAGCCATAAGAGTGCTCAATAAATACTAGATAAGTGGGTGGATGGGTAGAATAACAAATGAGAAACCTGTGTGGTAATTGGGTAGAAACCACATAGACATACCGTCATGCACAGCGTAACAATGTTTCAGTCAGTAGTGGACTGCATATATGACGGCGGTCCCATAAGATTATAATGGAGCTCAAAAATTACTATCATCTAGTAACTTCATAGTTGTCGCAATGTAGTAGCACAACACATTACCTTTTCTGTGTTTAGATACACAAATACTTACCATTGTGTTACAGCTGCCTGTGCCGCCCAGGTTGGTAGCCTAGGAACAATAGGCTGTATGTAGCACAGGCTATACCATCAGGATTTGTGTGAGTACACTCTATGATGTTTGCACAATGACAAAATCACCTAACGATGCATTTCTCAGAACATATTCCCACCTTTAAGTGACTCATGACTGTATATGACATCCCAGAAAAAGCAAAACTGTGGAGCAAGTAAAAACAGCAGCGGTTGCTGTGTGTTCATGGGAAGGAGAGATGAATATGCAGAGCACAGAGGATTTTTAGGGCAGTGATGCTATTCCATATGCTATAATGGTAGATACCTGTGATTAAATATTTGCCCAAAGCCATAGAACGTACAATGCCAAGAGTTAACCCCAATGTAAACTGTGGACTTCTGGGGATAATGATGTGTTAATTAGGTTCATCGATTGTAAGAAATATACCAATCTGGTGGGGGGGTTGGATAATGGAGGAGCCCATGGAAGTGTAAGGAGAGGGGGCATGTGGGAAATCACTCTTGTACTTGCCCCTTAATTTTGTTGTGAACATAAAAATGCTCTACAAAATAAAGTCTATTTTTTTTTTCAAAAGCCAGGTGAGGTGGTAACACCTTTCCGTAGCGCTCACTCCACTGTGGAGTCACATAGACTTGTTCTGCAGCCTGAGCCCCATCACTGGCCAGCTCTGTAACCTTGGGAGAGTTACTGGATCTCTCTAATCTCAGTTTCTCTAACTCCACAGAGATTGTAATGCTTTCCTCGGAGCATTTTGAGAGTGCAATGCAAAACTATATATGTATATGTAAAGACTCTAACCCAGCACCTGAGATATATGGCGTGGTAGATATATACAATCCTCCCCACCCCCACCAATTTCTCCTTAATGACTGTGATTATTATATTCATTATTATATATTCAGTTGGCTACTAATTTTAAATCAGGCCAGTGGGGAAAGCTGCCTTGGGTGAAAGTGTCTCTCCTACTAGGAAGGGAATCTGGGGAGTCGGGGCAGGGAGCAGGTGTGTCCTCAGATGCTCAGCCAGAGGTGCTGGCCACAGAAGGCCAGAAGTGCACTTGAGCCCCAGGTCAGTGTCAAGCCCCTCACTCAGCTTTCTCCCATGAAAAGGTCAAGATGATGGAAGGCTGTCATATTTAGATGATGGCTCGCAGGGAAGCCTCGGGTTAGTCACCTATGATATGACATCATATTGC
Organism: Indri indri; assembly: GCA_004363605.1. Lineage (NCBI taxonomy): Eukaryota > Metazoa > Chordata > Mammalia > Primates > Indriidae > Indri > Indri indri. The sequence continues at coordinate 67,343 of RJWJ010002284.1, forward strand.
CACTCAATATAGTAACAGCTGTTGGTTGCTTTGGAGTGTTGGGGGTGGGGTCAGCTCTAGTTGACCAATCATGCCTTGAGGATAAATTGGATGGGATCAGATGGGAAGACGCAAAAAGAGGAGAAATCCTTCTCTAAATAGGATGCTCCACGGTTTCCTAAGGATTTTCAGCCCCTCGCCCCAAAATGTGAGTCTTGACTTTTCTTTGTCTTTGGGGTCAAGCAGGGAAAATGTCACAGGAGAAAGGTGTTTGGTCAGGAAGCCTCCAGCTGGGGGAATCCTCACTGTGGCCATGCTGGGTGGGTGCCACCCTGAAGAGGGGTTGGAAAGTGAGAAGTTCAGTGCACATGGCACCCGACAAAGTGGTCGGAGGGATGGAAATTGAAAAGGCCTTGAGTTAGGGTGCTGCCGAATCTCCACATTGGTTTAGGCTTTTTCCCTGCCCCCCCACAGGTTACATAACAACTGTGGGACTGAATCAGCACCCCACTGAGGCAATGGTGCCATCTTGGTCTCATCCTGGATAAATCTATGTTTTGAGGATACCGCTGATTGGTGCTGTAGTCAAAGTGGGGCATTGATTACTCATCTTATTATGGGAAAGCCACTGGATTTGGCTAACGCCTTCCCTCCTGTGTGTTCTCCTCCTTGACATTCCTACGTTTTCTGGGGCCCTAGTGCTTTGGGAATAGAATGCTTTATATCAGCAGTGTAAGATGGGTAGGTGAACTGGATGTGGGCTGGATGTGGGGAAATCTAACTCTTGCTGTATCTAAGCTGGAATAATTCCAAAGTGTGGAGGTAAAGAGGTTAGAAAGGAAAAGCCCTGGAGTGGAAGTCAGGGGACTTTGTGTTTACCTTGGGCAAGTCATTGTCTCTCTTTAGATTTTGATTACTCCTCTGATCTGTAATACACGTATTTGGGAGCCTTCCAACGCAACTGATACTCTCCAGTCCTTTAAATGTGGATCTGCTGTTCTGCTGTTGGCAGAGTAGCAAGGACACAAGTTTGAGTGTCTGGTTCTGCCACTTGCTGTGCAAACTTGGACAAGGACATGCCTTTTCTGAAACTCAGTTTTCTCGTTTATAAAATATGGGTTATTGTGAGACATTTGTGAGATAATGACGCACTGTGTGGATGTATTTAAGTGACACCCTGAGTTTGGCCAGGGAAGGTGAGGTAAGGCAGACTGAGAGGGGACTGGCAGGTTGAACTGTGACCAAGGTTAGAGGGAGTGGGGGTCATGGTCACTCAGTGTGGAAACCTCCAGTCCTGTCGTGCTCGGTTCCTGTTCTTTTCGCAGTAGCTGAGGGAGGAGAAATGATCGAGAGGTTATAAATGATGCTGAAAACAGCCCAATAAAGTGGCTGCAAGCTCTGTCTGAGGGGTCGTGCCACTGGAGCAAAGAAGGTGGTGGGGGGCCAGCCCAGCCAGGGTCTAGAGTCCCCCTGCAAATCAGTGGCTTCCTAGTTCCTACCAGTGCCAAGGAGAACAGTCTCAGACCATGCACCTCCTGGGCTGCTTGGCACCATACCCTACAAATTTAAAAACTCCTCGTAGGAGAACCCGGGAAGTAACAGATCCTCACTGAATAGTGACCAGAGTGACACGTCTCAACTCATGTGGTGGGAGGGAGGGAAATCACAGATTTTCTATAGAAACTCTCCAAATTCCTGTTTCTTCTTCATGTAAATAGATTAACCTAGGGTTAGCAATTTTACTTCAACTATTCCTTTCATGTTGCAGTGAAAACAAAATTGGCCACTCCTTTGAAGCTGTTCTTTGAGCCATAAGCATAAAATAGGGTTTCTTTTTCTTTCTTTCCTTTTTTTTTCAAGCCGGAGGCACAGAGGCGGTTAGAGGTTGGCGGGAGGTACAGCTGCCCTAGGAGCAGCACGGTGTCCTCCTGCTGACTCATCTGACATTAACATAATTACGTTTCGGGAGTCAACATGATTTTCAAACTATGAGTAATGCGCGGTATTAGAGAGAATGTTTACAAGGCAGCGGGCATTTTAGCGCACTGAAGTAACCAGCTGCTGCTGACAGCTGAAATAAGTGAAGGAATAAGAAAATGCTGTCAGGAAAAACAGCCCTTCTCTCTTGGCTCTGTTTCTGTGCAAAGGAGTCAGAAGTTCTGAAAGGCAGGTGAACTCAGGATTCCCCGAGGACCATTACAGATCAAGCATTGTTATCCGAATACCTTGATGTCTGACCTTCTTATGGGAAAAAAAAAATTTTGTAGTCTTATTTTTCATTTACCCAACTCTAGGGAAAGATGGGTTTAAAGACTTCAGCAAATTGTTTTTTATAATATCACCAGGATTGATAACTGTAATAATAGTCTAAAGTTGTGCAAAGAAATGTGTTGCTGCTTCTAAGGCAGAAATGGGGACACAACATTATTTCTCCCAATTTTAAAGATGGGGGGCAGTAGCCCATGGGGGAGAGGGGCTGGGGGAATGCCCTCTTAGAGCTCCTTTGTCTAATTATGAAGGAAAAAGTTTTGAGAGCCATTGAGTGTGCCGAGTATTTAGACCTCAGGAGAGAAAAGCTGGGCTCCCGTCCTGTTCCAGAGCTGAGTGTTGGTTCCTTGCCTCCATTTACCCATCTCGTAATGGGAATATTAATAACACTTGTTCTCCCTGCCTCAGAGGAAGAGACTTGCGCTCTGGGAGGACAGGGATGAGTTCTGCCCACCACAGTAACCCCGGTGTCTAATTTACAGCCTGTGAATAATAGGTGCTAAGTAAGTATTTGCAGAATTAATAAATGAGATAAGAGCTATGAGTACCAAAGCTCTGTTCTGTTTAGTTGTTCTTCTCACCTTTAGTTCTCCCTGCTCAGGGCCTGGGGGCTCCGCAAATGGGGCCAGGCTTAGAGATGCCTCTACCGAAGACATGAGCATTAATAAGGAAAAATAACTGCTCATATCCTTGGGGACTAATTGCTAAAATCAGATGAAAGTAGCACACTCAACTCACGAATGCTCCCTTAGAGGAGGCTCATTTATAAACATGGCAGTGATTTTAATTAATTTATATGTTGGAGGTAAATCAAGAGAAGTGTCAGACTTAATTTCTCTCCTGATTCTTGACCTGGAATTTTTGCCGCACGTGTAGTAACAATGAAGTGAACCGGGTGGGCATGTGGGCATTGTAATGACAGGTGAAGAAGTGGTTTGGCAGGATAAGCTCTTAAAAAACAAGTTCTGCTCTCAGATACACATTTAAAGGAATAATTTTAAAAAAATAAATGAAGGTATAAAAAAAAAGAGATTATGAAAAATTAATCCTGCCATTTTTTTCCAGGAAAAACATCCATTTGATTTTATATGTGAGGGCATAGTTCTAAATTTTGATGAGGGCTTGCAAGTATAGCTACAGATTTTTACAAAATCCTTGTTCTCTTGTTCTTTCTTTTCCAGCGTTGGCTTCTCTTTGTCTCCCTTTCCTGTTTTCCCCCTTCCCTCCATCCCTAAGTCAACTCTTCCTCCCTTTCTTGTTGGGGCTGCTTTCCTCCTCAAGCAAGCCTTCTTACCTCCTAAGCTGTGCTATAGGAACCAGCGAGGTGTCATTCACATGGAGAGTGGGCAAGAAAACCTTTTTTTAATGTAAAAAGTCATGAACTAATTATGCATTCACTTATAAATAAATTCTTCATAAATAAATTGATATTTTTGAGCTACCAAGCTTAATTACACACAAAAGTATTCCTGTTCACTTAATGTCTTTGATGAAGCAGTAAAAATAATTTTATTAAATCTCATCCCTTCGGTACATGCCATTTGCATATTCTAAAATTACGTCTTGGAAAAAAGAGGGCCCTCGGAGAAAAACACACACCGAGAATGGTGACCTACCCTCAACTAAGAGGCTCAGGTGTGCTTTTGTGGACTATCTGCATGGACGGATTTCTTCTCCCTGGATCCGTTAATAATATTGTTGGGCTTACTTCAAGCAGTAAATATAAGCCGGCACATTCATGGCTAATCAATCCAAAATGGTTATTAAAGAGAGTCAAGATCGGTAGTCCCATCACAAACATCTGAGGATGATGCCAGAAAGAAAATTTAGTGTGCTCTCCCAGTGACTGTCATTTGGTATTTCGGTCCTAAGCAGACTATCCAGTGGGATTAGTCCAGACTGGGGGCACTTCTAAGGTCTGACCGCCACTACTCTCTTTATCTCAAAGCAATAGGTCCAAAACAGTCATAATTTCACCTCCTCTACCCCATAATTACTGTGCATACATTAATGTTTATTGGACCAGGCATTCTAATTTGGTTTTGGGTGACTATTCCCTAAGTCATCTCAAGTAAAAAAGCTTCTTGCTTTTGATCCTGGTTTATTTGTTTTATAGACACTTACAAATAATTTAATATTAATTTAATAGTATTATTAAGTTAGTAGGTTGCTGACGGATCCAAATATTTAACATATATTCTAAAATAAATGTTGGCTGTTTAGAACCCCCGTAGAATAAACTCATTCTAATTTTTCTTTATAGTATTCCTTTCTTTATTTCTTTCTCCTTTCTTCCTTCTCTCTTTTTTTCCTTACTCCCTTCGTCTTTACTTCCTTCCCTTCCTTCTTTTCTCTTTGTTTTCTTGCGTTTCATTTGTTTGTTAATTTTGATAGATGTCTTTCTAAAAAGCGTATCTGGAAGGAGATAAGGAAAACTGATTAAGGCACCTAGAACTAGGTAGAGAGACTTTTCATCATATGCACTTTCTGACTGTTTGGATTTTTAATCAAGGCATATATATTTTTTCCCCTATAAAAAAGTTAACCAAAACAGTATTTTGCACCCTTCTTGTTTTTATTTTTAAAGTGTTTTATTTTTTCTCTATTATAATGCCAGCCCAGCCTGTTTCCTCCTTATGAGAGTGAAAAATAGGAATAGCTTCCGAAGGGAAGGGAGAAATTTGACAGAAGCTGAATGTCTGGGAGGTAGGGAAGGTGTTACAGGATCAAGGAATTTTTTTGGCTTTTTTTAAACTCAAATTGTAAACATCTTCCCACATGATTAAGTATTCTTCTACAACACAATTTTTAATGGTTTACAGGAGTCCTAAGTTAATTTAATATCTTTGTACTGTAATTTATTTAACTAATAATACTCTATGTTAAACATTTGAGTAATACTTGAACTTGGATATTGCAAACAGTACTGCAATAAACTTCTTGCAGTCAAATCTTTGTGCATAACAATTCTTTGTTACTTTAAATATATTTTCTCAAAGGAGAATAAATGTATTTTTCAAAGTTAAATAAATCAGAGTATACAAATTGTAGAGCCTTTGCTATATGTTGCTCTTGATGTAATTTCAATTTTAATTTCTGTAAACACAAACTTCCCCTTATGTTTGTTAACAAGTTTTATTTTCTGTTTATGAATTTTCTGTTTAGAGTCTTTTCCTATATATCTGTTGGTATCTTAATATCAGCAATGATTTAGAATGTTTTACACATATATAAAATATATAGATAAAGATCTCCTTGTCTGTTATTTTTTAAATAATAATTATTCTCTGGCCTGATATTTGCATTTGAGTGTTTGTTATATTTACATATTTTTTGACACAGAGGTTTTAAGATTTAAACTGTCCATTTTTTTCTGAAGAATGACCTTTTCCATATAGAACTTTAAAAATTATTTCATATTTTCTTCTAATAAAAAAATCCTTTTGAAGATAAAATTTGCATATTTTACAGGGAAATGCACAAATCTTCGATCATTCAGTGAGTTTTGACAAATTATAAATGATGCATGTACCTATCGAGATATAGAAATCCAAAGGGTATAGGTTTCTTTTTCAGGTGATGGTTGCACATACCTCTGTATATATTTAAAAACATTGAATTGTGTACTTTAAATGGGCGAATTATATAAATTATATCTAAATAAACCTCTTTTTTTAAAAAAAGAAATTACCATCACCTCAGAAAGTTCCCTTGTGGCCTTTCCTGGTTGACCCTCACTCCCACTCTACCCAGAAGCAACCATGATTTTTAGTTTTTTTAATCATAGATTAGTTTTGCCTGTTTCAGATCTTTATATAAATGGAATCACACAGCATGCACTCTTGTGTAAGGTTTCTTTCACTCAGTATGATGTTTTTGAAATTCATTCATGTTGGTATAACTTCAGGACTTTGTGTCTTTTTCTTGCTAAAACTAAGCTTTCATTATAGTGTGTCCATATGACAGCTCGTTTATTCATTCCTCTATTGATGGATACCTGGGCTGTTTCCAGTTTGGGGCCATCATGAATAAAGAAGCTATGAACATTTTTGTAAATGTCCTTTTGTAGACATATGCTTTCATTTCTCTTGGGTAAATACCTAGGGGTGGAATTGCTGGGGCATAGGATAGATGTATGTTTAGTTTTATAAGAAACTGCCAGACTTTTTTCCAAAGTGGTTGTACCGTTTTACACTCCCACCAACAATGCATGAGAATTCCAGTTGCTCCATGTCCTCATCAACATTTGGTGTTGTCCATCTCTTTTATTTTAGCCATTCTGTTGGGTGTGAAGGGATAGCTCATTGTTTTAATTTGCATTTCTTTGACAATTAAAGTTATTGACCATTTTTTCATGTGCTTCTAGTTTTTCTTTAGTTTTATTTTAATGTTGATGTATTTTACATCTAACTGCATCTATTTATCCATCTAAAGTAATTTTGATAATGATTTGAGGTAAGTCTCTAATTTTTTTCTAAATAGTCAATTAACCTAGCACAGTTTATTAAATAATAATTTTATTCTCTACTGATTTGTAATTTTTTTCTTTACCAAAGATTAGGTTCTTATATATAATGTGGTCTCAGAATATCTATTCTGTGCTATTGATTTGTGCGTTTGTGCATTTGCTCTTTTGTCAGTTACACACTGTTTTATTGACACTTGCTTTTAAAATGGTTTAAGAGCTAGTAGGGCCACTGTCTCATCATTCCTTTTCATCTTCAACATTTTCTTTGCTGTTTATACATAATTATACTTTCAGTGAACATTAGAATGATTCTGTGAAATTCTGAAAAGAATCTTATTGAGATTTTTATTGAAACTATCTTGTTCATACAAATTAATTTGCAAAACACTGACATCATTGCCATAAAACTTAGTGTACAAATCTTCCTCATTTCTCAACAACATTTTATAGTTTTTTAAATATGGGTCCCTCATATTCTCCTTAAAGCTATTCCAAGGCATTTTACAGAGGTTCCCAACATCATCATTATTGATTTTTTGCTATTGTAATTTTATTTTTTTAATTATATTTTCTAACTGGATATTAATAGTATTTCTATAAAGAAAATCTATATAAGAAATTTCTATAGAAAATTTTTAAATGGAAAATTTCTGTGTAGAAAAGCTACTGGTTTTTGTGTGTCTTATTTATATTTAGCTGTTTTTTAAACTCACATATCAATTCTAATAATTTTTAGCTGAATTGTTCTTTTGAGTTTCTAAGAATGTAATTATATCATCTACAAATAATTACAAATCTATTTACTCTTTTCCAATGTTTATGCATCATATTTTATAAGTATCCTAGTTCATTGGTTAGAAATTCCAGATCAAAATTAAATAAAATGGCAATAAACTGTATATGCTTTGTTATTGATTTTAATAATATTACCTTAGTACTCCATTCTTAAAGATGGTCTTGATTGTTTGAAATAGACTTTTTCTTATGTTAAGAAGTTCTTAAATTTGTAATTGTTTTTGAATGAGGACTAGCTGTTGGATTTTAATTTAATTTTTTTTTTTTGCATCGATTGAGAATCTTATTTGGATTTTCTTTTTAGACTAGCAGATGCAATATATTACACTATTGGATTTTTCAAATATTAAAACATAAAATATTTTCATTCTAATTTAAACCCTAATGGGTTATTCTTTTGATACTATCTATGTTTGGATTTTCTTTTCTATGTTCATAATTTTCTTTTTCTGAGCTGTCTTTTTCAGGGTTTGCCATTAGGGTTATCTCTGTAAAGTAAATTAGATAAACTTTCCATATTTTTCAATGTTTTGAAATTGTTGAAACATGGTGATTACCTATTCCTTAAGATTTGAAGGATTTTTTCCTATAAAGTTTGCCAGGCCTAGGTACTTTTTTCTGGAGGGAAATCTTTCCTTCTTTTCTTTCTTAGTTTCTTCAGCTGTGATTGGTGTATTTAGGTTTTATACTGCTAATTTTTGTAATGTATATATTTCCAAAAGACCATCCATTTCGTCTAGGTTTTCAAATTTATAACTTATAATTTTGCAAAGTATTATATTATATTTAAATATAATATCTGGTGCTGAATCCCCTTTTTATTTCTAATTTTATTATCAATAGGGTTTTGTTCTTCTTTAGTTTTTCTAAACATTTGTCTATTTTATTGCTCTTTTTAAAAAGTAGCCTTTGAATTGATTCTATATGTTTCCCTATATTTTAATTCATTTAGTTTGAGTTTTGCCTTTATTCTTCTCCTGATTTCTTAGGGATTTTGTTGTCATTGTTGTTTTTATAAACCCTTGAGTTGAACACTTTTATTTTTCCTTTCCTTGAAAATAATTATTAATAAAACCAATAAGACTATAACTTCATCTTTTAGGACAGCTTTGATAGCATGTTACAACTTTTGATATGGGTATGCTCTTATTATAATTATCTTCTAACTGCTGTTCCTTATACTATAATTTTTGTTTTATTTAATTTTTGTTCTGTCCTTATACTTTAGTTATTTTTGTCTTAATTTCTATTTTTCGTAGCTAGTTGGATTGCCCTGTGATCAAAGAAGTAAGCTTATATGATATCTGCTTCTTAAAATATCTCCCATTTTTTGTTATATTCATTGCAAATACTTTCTACCATTCTATAATATCCTTCCATTTTGCTTATATTGTGTTTTTTCTACATAAGCTTTTTGTCTTAATGTAATAAAATATATACCTCTTATTGTATTATTTGTATCTTACAAATAATACATTTTAATTTTTGTTGTTTGTTGTTTACATTTTATTGTTTGTATCTTACATAAAAAATCTTCCCCTAGTTGATGATAATAAATGTATCTTCCCACAGTTTCTTCTCAAAGTGGCAGAGTTTTGCTTTTCACATTTAGGTCTTTAATTTTTATCGTTGGTGTGAGTGGGAGTCTAATTTCACTTTCTCCCGCGTGGATAACCAGTTGTCCCAGTCCCACAATGTTCCCCGCATTGCTTCGTGGTGCTATTTCAGTCGTGTATAGAGTTTCTTCAGGTGCATAGGTTATTTGGGGACTTTTGTTCTGTTCCATTCATCTATGTCTATTTCTTGGGCCAATACCACCATAATCTTATTAATAAGTCTAATTATTGAATAAGACAAGTCCTGCCACCTTCTCTTCTTTTTCTTCAAAATTGTCTTGGCTTATTTTGGTATTTTCACATGATTTTTAGAATTAGCTTGTTAAGAATTGCACATACACACATGTGGGGGATTTTTAATACTAAAATTTTCATTAAATCTGTAAATAAATATAGAGATGGTCAACATTTTTTATGTTATTGAGTAATCAATAAACATGGCGATTCTCTCCATTTATTTAGGCCTTTATTTTATTCAATAATACTTTCATAGGTTTCTTCACAGAGGTTTTGCCTAACTTTTAATGAATTTATCTCTAGGTGCCACATAATCTCTGTTACTGCTATGAATAGGATTTTTTTTTCTATTATATTTTCTAATGAGTTATTACTATTAGGAATCCAATTTATTTTGGATGATTTTTGTATCTAGCACTCTTGCTGGATACTTTTTAGTTCTAAGAGTTTCTCGGTGAATTTTCTTGAGTTCTTTAGACAGTCACATTTTCTGCAAACAAGAACAGTTTGCAATCTCTCTCTCTCCATTCCTTTGTATTGAATAGGTAAGAACTTCAGTGTAATGCTGAGCAGAGACTTATAACTGGTATCCTAATGTTATTCCTGACTTTAATGGAAATGTCTCTAAAATAGCACCAGTTGGTATAATATTTGCTTGTAGAGTTTTGATGTATGGCCTTTGTCAGGTAAAGAAAGTTGCCTTCTATACATAGTTTGCTAAGGTTTTTTAAAACTGTGAATGAATGCTGCATTCTGTCAAATATCTTTTCTGCATTTATTGAGATGATACTAAAAAGATAAAATATAAAAGAAAAAGGCTTTTCTTTTTAATCTGTTTAACGGATTTTCTAGTTGAATTATGCCTTCATTTCTTGAGATTAAATCCCACTTGGTCATGATATTTTAAGATTTTTGTATCTAAATAAAAAATGAGATTAAGTTATAATTTTCTTTACTTGTACTGTTCTTGTCTGACTTTAATATCTCAAAAACTAAATTAAATGATCCTCTTTCCTTTTTCTCTCATCCTCCAAAACAGCTTTTGTTTTTTTAAAACAGATTTTATCTATTTTTTGAAGATCTGGTAGAATCATGTGGGCCCGGTGTCTTTGGAGGTGGAAGAACTTTTGATTAATAATTTAATTTATTTAATGGCTAAGGCTTTACTCTGGTTTCATCTGAATAAATTAGCAAATTTTTTTCTTGAAAATAATCCATTTCTTCTAAGTTTCCATATTTATTGGGATAAAGTTAATAGTATCCTTTTATGTATTTTTAAAATCTCCACTGTATCTATTTCCACCCCTTTTTATTCTTACTTTCTGTTTGTGTTTTTCTCTTTTTTCTTGATTTGTTGTATTCAGGGTTTATCTTTTTTGGCAAGTTGTTTTAAAAGTCAACTTTTTGTTTTATTCATCTTCCCTAAATACAGTTTCTTCCCTTTTTCTCTTATATTAACTATTTTGTTATTTCTAGTTTACATTTCTCTGTTGTTCTTTGCCTAGTTTCGTAAGTTGAACACTTTACTCATTTATTGTCCCATTTTTGTTTGGCTTTTCATTTTGTTTTTACTGAATGTATATATTTTTTAAGTAGAAATTTCATTGTCCTCTCGACCACAACAAGGGCCTCAGAGCTTTTTAGTTAGACATTAAACCCTGTTCCCCAGCTTATTTTGGCTCCAGGGTTGTAGTTTTTTAAATATAAAGTTATTTTTTAACAATCAGGTAATTACATTTATCGAAATAAAATATTCTTCAGTAGTTCTTAAAGTGACAGTCTGTGGTTGGTAAACCCTCTTGATCTTTGGATGTCTGAAATGTCTTTGTTTTTCAGGGTATAGAATTCTAGATTGACAATTATTTTCCCTCTGCACTGTGAACATATTACCCTTATTATCTCCTAGAATCTATTGTTGTCTGAGAAGGCTTCTGTCAAATGAACTCCTTTGTAGATAATCCATCTTTTATCTTGTTAACCTTTTTTTAAAATTGACAGATAAAGTGATACGTACTTATAGTATACAACACAATGTTTTAAAGTAAAAATACATCATGGAATGACTAAATCTAGCTAATTAACATGGACGTTACTTTACATAATTATCATTTTTGTGCTGAGAATACTTAATATCCACTCTCAGCATTTTTTAAGAATGCAATATATTGTTATTAACTATAGTCACCATGTTGTATAATAGATCTCTCGAACTTATTCCTCTTACCTAACTGAAATGTGTATCCTTTGGCCAACATCTCCCTGACGCCCTAGTCCCTCAACCGTGCCAGCTCCTGGTAACCACCATTCTACTCTCTACTTCTATGAGATCAACTTTTTTTAGCTCCCACAAATGAGTAGGAACAAGTGGTATTTGTCTTTCTATGCCTGGCTTATTTCACTTAACGTAATGACTTCCAGGTTCATCCATGTTGTGGCAAATGACAGAATTTCCTTCCTTTTTAAGGCCAAATGTATTTCACTGTGTATGTGCATGATATTTTCTCTGCCCACACATCCACACATCAAATGTCCAAGATATGGACATTTGAGTCCGTATCTTGCCTGCTGTGAAGAATGCAGCAATAAACATGGGAGTGCAGACAGATATCTCTTCGACATACCAATTCCATTTCCTTTGAACGTATACCCAGCAGTGGGATGTCTGGATCAGATGGTAGTTCTATTTTTAATTTTTGAGGAACCTCCATGCTGTTTTCCATAATGGCCATACTAACCAAATTCCAACCCACACGTGCAAGGTTTCCCTTTCCTTCACATCCTCACCAACATTTATTATCTTTTATCTTTTTGATAACAGCCATTCTGACAGGTGTGAGGTGATATCTTATTTCTTTATCCTTAAGTGTTTGCAATTTTGCTACGTGTGTTTAGGTATAAATCTATCCTTATTTCTATGCGTGGCACGCAAATGTATGTTTAATATCAAGTCTTCAATTTTGGAAAATTCTCAGCAATTGTCTCTTCAAATATTGCTTCACTGTCATTTCCTCCTTTCTCTTCTTTCAGAATCATTAGACGAGGGTTGGCATCTATTAATTGATCTTCCATGTCTCTTAGTACTTTCTCTTCTTTGTCTATATTCTTGGTATGGTACTTAGCACCCTTTTCCCTTCACTAATGTGTTCTTCAACTTTATCCAGGCCAGGAATTTTCCCATCTAGTGCATTTTTAATGTGGGGACCGCTGGCCTGCGGGACCAACAGTGTGCGGTTCTGCAGGGCCCCTATAGGAAATGCCCCCTGTGAGTTCTTGGTCAGTGGGGCTTCTGCTTTTATTCACACTACTTTCTGTTCTTGCTGTGTGTGCCTGTAGTGGAAACCCTAGCCACTTTCCTACTCTGCTTTCCTCTGCTCCCTTGAAATAGAAAATCCAAAAATCAAGAACTCAGAACATCAATGACTAGAAAAATCAGTTTTGAGTAGGTATCTATGAAAACCTCAGCAGTGCCCTGAGTACACTGCTTGAAACCCATGGCATCTCTTACGGGTATGTAGGAGCTTTGTTTTGTTGTCATTGTCATTGTTTTTGCCAATAGAACCCGGCTTTATGCAATTTAAAATACAAAAAATATTTGTGGTTCATTAGATATTTTCACTGCTATCAAAGTCATACTTTATATGACAATGGTTTGAAGAGAAATAAACAGCATAAACAAAATATGGCCTATACTATGAAAATGCAAACCATACAAATGAAAAGAATAAAACAATTATTCAGTACCAGGAGGCATATTTAATATATACATATGAAATATCTCACACCCATATACAATAAAAGCTTGGCGGTGTTCTAATATTTAAAGTTGCCAGATACATGGCCTCTAGATAAAGGATATAATTGCATATTCCTAAGGAAATATAGTTTTAGTATTTTCTACAGCATAGATGTTAGAACTCAGATACAGAATGTTATTTAGAGTCCTCTTTTAATGAATATAAAAAAGCAATTTATAGCAAGTACATTGGTTTCTGAGTAAAATAAAGCTTCTGAGATGAGTGAAGGATGCCTGAAAACAATGTTCTTTTAAGCCAGTGAAACATCTTCCTTTCCCTCACCTGCTACCAGGTTTAGCAAATAAAACTATACCATGCCCAGGTAAATGTGAATTTCAGATAGAAACAAAGAATTTTTAGCATAAGTGTATCCCAAATATTGCCTTAGGCATACTTGTATTTGTTGTTTATCTGAAATTCACATTTAACTGGATATCCTGTGCTTTATCTGCCAACCCTTCCCACTTAACATACTAACCTTCGTTTTGTACCATCCTCTAGAAGGAACCTGGCCAGCCTTTGCCCCTAACTCCATAAATTCTGTATTGGTGAGCTCGTATTTATGCATTTTCACTTACACCTTGTGAGGCTTATAAAGAGACCGGGTTCACCAACCAATGGTTCTCAAACCCATTGCACCTCGCAAAGCAGTGAGGCCTTCAGAACTCATCCAAGGGGAGGGCTGTGTGGGCTCTCCCCCACAACGCCCTATTTTAGTCACAGTCACTAGTGCTGGAGAGAAAACACGCTGGTCATGAGGTTCACCTTTCGCCATGTCACAAGAGAGTAAGTAAAACTGAATGCCTGAAAGAAGGCTCGGGCTTCTGTCCCCTGTGCTGAGGACTCTGGGAACCTCCTTCTGAAACATGTCCATGTAGTGGTTTTTTTTGTTTTTGTTTTTTTAAAAAAAACAAAAACAAAAAACAAAAAACAACCAAAACCCCTGACATCTCTTCCTGCATAGAGATTGAGCAGCATTTTTTAAACTGAAACAGAGTGATGTCAGGAAGGTATTCAGGCATTGCCATGAGACCTGAGCTTAGGAGAAAGGGAAGGAAATGCCAACTTTACTGAGCTCTTGATATAAATACTTGGGTTTATTTAATCCTCATGCCCTCCTGCTGTGGTATGAGCCCCATTTTACAAACCAAGAAACAGAGGCTCAGAGAAGGCAAGCCCTGGCTCAGAGTCACGTAGCTCATAGCAGAACTTAGATTCAAATCCAGGTCTCTTGGGCCACAGCCGGCTGAGCCCTATTTCCATGCTACTATTTTTTCCTCTACAGGGAAAGGGAGAGTGCGAAAGAATGCCAAAGCTATAGAATGTTCTAGAAGACAGCATAGGCTGTCATGAAGTGGAGTCATTCCTAACCAATTTCTGAGTGAAGAGTTCATAAGGTATACCAAAATGAAAACAGGCACCAGAGCTAGACACTGCAGCCTGAAGCCTGCCTCCCCAACCTTTCAGCTGGGAGACTTTGTTACTTAATTTCTCTTTATCAGTCAGGATCCCAGCAAGAAACTGATGGCACACACAAAGGGTTTAACTGAGGCTTTGGCAGGATTAAGGGAACCCACAAGGGATGTTGAAGCACCCAGGGAGTAGTAATAGCAGGAAACCACCACAGCCCCAGCCTTCAGGGCGAGAGGGGGGAGTATTTTATTGGATCTGTTGAAAGCTGGAGCCCCGGACGAGGACCCTCTGCAGGGCTTTGGCCCCGGAGAAGCACAGCCACTGTGGGAACCATACCCTGGAACAGAGGTACTAACCCTGACCTCTCACTTTCCCTGGCCAGGAGTGGGGTTATACGCTTGTGGAGGTCAGCCTCCCCGCAGACAGAGCAGGGCAGGACGGGGATGGAAGGGGGTGAGGGTGGGGCGTAGTAATCAGAGAATAACCACCCTCCAGCTGAGCATCAGTTTGCTTTTTTTAAAATGGGAATCGTAGTATCTACCATGTGGCCTTGTTGTAAAGATTAGAAATAAACCGACTGACGCGTTCAACAGATATTTACCGAGCACCTCCTGTGTGCCAGGCTCTGTTGCGCAGATAGGGCAGTGACCAAAACAGACAGAATCTCTGCCCTGGTGGAGGTGAAACTTGCAAGAAAGCCAGAGGTTACATAAGTATTTACAAGGAGTGGAGATAAAATATCATGTCTCACACACAGGGTACTCATGAATAGTAGTTATAATTATTTCTTAAAGTCTCCCCCGAGAGACCCATGCCACAAAGCGCTTCTTGATTTCTTATACCAATATGTATTTATTAATGACCTTTACCATCGGGACAGTTTCCTCCACCGTACGACAAGGTTCTGAGCATTCTGAAAAGAGAAAACAGCTGCCACTATCTGTATTAGTCAGGGTTCTCCAGAGAAACAGAACCAATAGGATGCATATAAACATGAAAGAGATTTATCATACGGGAAGGGGCTCGTGCCACTATAGAGGCTGATGAGTCACAAGACCTGCAGTCGACAAGCTTCGAGAGCCAGGAGAACCAACAGTGCAGCTCCAGGCCCATGGCTGGGAGGCCCAGCACCCAGGAAGAGCCGATGTTTCAGTTCAAGTCCAAAGGCAGGAAAAAACTGATGTCCCAGCTCAAGGCAGTCAGACAGGAGGAGTTCCCTTTTACACAGTCTTTTTGTTACCTTCAGGGGACTTCAGCTGATTGGATAGGGCCCACCCCCCTGAGGGAGGGCCATCTGCTTTACTCAGTGTCTCCATCTAAATGTCAACGTCACCCAAAACGCCCTCACGGAAACACCCTGAATAATGTTTGGCCAAATATCTGGGAACCCCGTGGCCCAGTCAAGTCATCAAAGTAACCATCATGCTCCCCTAGAGTTAAAATTCCTCATTAAGTCGCCCCTCTCTTTCTCCCTCCTGCCTACGTATGGCCTCTCTTTTTCACCTGTAGTTTCTCCAAGTGTGGCTCCCAGGTCACCTGCATGGAACTTGCCTGGGAGCTTGTTAACCATGCAGATGGCAGGGCCCCGCCCAGGCCTGCTGCATGAGAGTGCCTGGGAGAGAGACCCAGGAATCTGCATGTAAACACAGCCCTGCTGTTACCCATTTTCAAGCCCCCTCTCCAACCTGCCAGATACCAAAAGGAGAACGTGAAGAGAAATTCTGCAGGGGAAGCTGTGTTCTGAGTGCCGGGTGGGAGATGGGTCTCCAAAGGCACAAAGAGAAGGGCCTCGATGGTGAGGCGGAACTATAGTATGATGAGAAGAGAGGAAGGATTATTAACAAAGCCAGGGGTGGGAGAAGAGCAGGACTTCTGTGTGTGGCAGCTTTGGGGCTGCTGACCACTGGTGGACCCAAAGGCCCTGCTGGACCTGCCTGCCTGTCTACCTCTCCAAACTCACCTTCGCCTCCTCCACCTTGCTCACTTCGCCGGGTCACGCTGAACTCCCATCAGTTCCTCAAACAGCTGAGCTCTTTCCTGCCCCAGGACCTTGGCTTGTGCTATTCCCTCTGCCTACAGCACTCTTCTTATAATGCTTTGCAAGGCTGGTTCCTTCTCATTCAGGCTTCGGCTGTCTTTGGAGGGCCCTCCTCAAACCATCCCATCCGATGTAAGTTCCTCCCTCTCAGGCTCTATGTCACCAGCTGTTTGTTTTCCCAGAGGATTTATGAAGGCGTGTGATTCTTTGTCTGTAAAGCAGGAGCAAGTTTCATAGGCCACATATTCGCATGTGCAAAATGTAATAGATTATATTTTGTAATTCTTAATTTCTGAACACTCCCTCTGTCACGGGAAACATAATCTAGTCTTCTTCAGATGAATCAGACAAGTTAATGATTATGGAGTCATTTCAGGTTATCGGCTTAGTTAAATTCAGCATTCTGCCTTGAGTCTTTTTCTGCCATTCTTCCTGGAGGGGCTCTCAGTTCTAGGTACAATGTGTGTGCGGGGACGGGGGTGGCGGTTACTTTTGCCCTGGTGCCAAGAGAGGCGCCCGCTCTGCAGTCGTTGGTGTTTGTCCACAATGGCTTTGCTGAAGTATAGGGCCCCGTTGGCCTTTGATCATTGGCACCATCCCCTGGGCTTCTTCCTAAATGACCCAGGTCCTGGTGTGGCTTCCAATAACCTTTGCATCCTCCTTTTCCCAAACTTGCTGTGTCCTTCAGCCTCTCTCAACCCTCCTGGGTCCTGCCCGTGAGAGGCAGTAGCCACGGGGAGGTCTTGGCCACTCTTTCTGCACCACGTGGGAGGCTGCTCCCAGCCCATCACCCAGCCACGCTGCTTCCACCCTCACACCCAGGCTCCTCTGGGAAGTCACCTGTAGAAGGCAGTGCAAGTCTCCTCTGTTATGGGGCTCCCCAGTTTTTCATGAGGTTTCTGTTATCTCCTGACCCAGAGCTTGACCAGGGATGGGCAGGACCCGTGCAGGCAGTTCGCCCTGTCTCCTCCTCTCTCCACTCTCCCTTCTCTGCTGAGCCGGTAGAACTTTATTTGGGGCAGGGGTTAGGGGAAGCTGGGTGGGAGGGCATACTCTCCTTAGCCTTTCTTCCTGTCTGCTGCTCTACGTGCAGAGTTAATGCTGTCCAGGTAACTCCACGGGCACCTTCAGCACCAAGCACAGTGCCTGGCATACAGTAAGCATTCAAGAAGTATTTGGTGAAAGAATGAATGACC
Source organism: Indri indri (assembly GCA_004363605.1). Lineage (NCBI taxonomy): Eukaryota > Metazoa > Chordata > Mammalia > Primates > Indriidae > Indri > Indri indri. Next base: position 85,147 of record RJWJ010002284.1, read on the forward strand.
ACATCAGTATGAGTTTGCCTCTAGCATGATACTCCTGCCCGGAATAACCTTGGAGAAAGTGCCAAAGAACTTAATTTGGTGAGAGTTTACAATCTCCACCCCAAAGTGGCCGTCCCCTGCTCCTCAGGAGTGAGAGCACACGTCCGTCCTCTGACAGCCAGACATGAAGCGAGATGGAAGAAAATAAACACGTGAAGTGCTGAGCTGGCAACATGCTCCAATTACCTTTGGATTTTATGGGAAGGCAAAAAATAACCAAGAGTTATTTGTGTTAAGCCTTTAAAGGTGGCTTTTTGTTCAGGTCAGTTGCAAAGATTACTGATGAGGAGCTAATTCCTCATTTCACCCAAGTCCTGGCAGTGCCCTGGGGAAAGCCCAGGGAGCAGCTTCTCATGTGGACCCTGGCCTGGGCCCTCCACAGGGCGGAGGAGCCCTCTGGGTGCAAAGAGGAATTGGGGACTCTCTGTCTCTGACAGATGAATATTTTCACTGACTCTTACACAAGCTTTGCCTTTTCTCTCAAGGTGGGATGGGTGAGTTAGAGGGAAGGAGAGAAGGGGATTATGTTTTAGAAAAGAGAAGACCATCTGGAAGTTCAAAACAATGAAACCTAAAAATTGAAGAAAGTGATTGTGTTTGATAGGATCTTACAACAATAAAATAATTGGCGTTGGATAAATGCTTGGGGATGAATACAGCAACAAATAAAGAATATTTGTACCTGTGGGCTTTATCTGTGTTAAATAGACTTTTGAAAGCTGGCTTGGGAACTAAAATAGTCCCCTGTTTTATCGTTTCTATGGGAAAATATGTTTTGCATTCCAAACAACAGACTTGCAAGCGGACTTTTGCAGAAGTTGGGGTAGCTGCCATGGGGGTGGGTTGCATGACACAAGCCACAGTTTCCACTCTGGACCTCTCGTGACTGGCCCATGTGTTTAGAAGCCCACGGGCTGGGCTCAGGGAGGCTGCCATTGGCCAAGGGACAAAGTGTTGCCAACAAGGAAATAACCCTGAAGGTAAACTCACAACAGGGGGCAGAAAATGGTAAATAACATCCAGACTTTCCATTTTAAAGTCAGTGGCAACTTCAGTTAAAATGAAGCAGTAACCATTTGCTCTCTCCTTCATACATGCGTGTATTATCTTCTTTCTTTCTCAAGTCCCCTGAAAATAACCCTGAAGGGAATATATACACACACACACACACACACACACATATACACATACATGTATATATACATATATGTGTGTATATATGTATATGTGTCTGTGTGTGTGTATATATACATATAAAAAAATCTTATAAGGACAGAAAGGACAGGAAGACAGATAACAGCAGACAAGAGATGTCAACAGAATTGAGTAAGATGGGAAGTGTGGGCTAGGACACCCGTAATTAATTTAGCAAAGCAGCAGTTCAGACAAGATGCCTGGGAGGGGACGCAGTCCCTCCGCAGACCCCTGCGAGGCTCACCATACGGGGGGGACACCAGTCACCGTGGGAGGAGGGAGTGAGACAGGGCGCCGAACCCAGGCAGACGAGTCATAAATCTGAACTAAGACGGGTAATGCCCTCCATAGCTTCCTCCACCCCTGTAGCCAGGTGACCGTCCCCCGTTTAAGGAGAAATTGAAACGCAAGAGGTTTACGACTAGAAGATTCCAGGCAGGGTGTGGACTTGGATCAAAACAAGGGGATTAAGTGAAACTGCACGTTCTGAACTTCCCATCCTGCTCACAGACAGCCCTAACCGGGCGTGTTTCCACCAGCCCTCACCAGAGGGAGGTCAGAAACCAGTCCGCGCAAGAGCAGAGACAGGACTGCCGTCATGGGGTCTACCAGTGAAGAATCACATCTCATCACGCTGGTGTCACCACCAGGTGACACTCGAAGAGCCTCAGACCCTCTGCCTAGTGTCTTCACTCCTATCAGATTGGGGCAGCAGTGATCACCTTGCGGTGACACGAGAGGGACAATTACTCTCTTTCTAAATTCAGTTTTAATTGGTATCAAAGGAACACGTATACAAACTTTAACAAGTCAAACGACACCAGAAGGCTCCTAAGGAAAAAACAAGTCCCCCAGTCCATGCAACCCCACCCCAAACCCCAGCAACAGAAAGCTCATTGCTTTCTATTCTTTCAGCTGTTTCTCCTGCATATTTCTAAATAATGCACATATACTTCTCATTGCCTGATTTTTCTATTTAGACATTATCTACTGACTTCTAATTTTACACTTTTGGATTTTGCTCTCTATCTCCACCATCCATATAATTCTTCCTTCAAATGCTCCAAATGATGCCACATTTTGGTTGCCTTCACATTTGGGCAATAACTTCCTTTTCAAAAATATAAGTAATATACGTATATGAATTTTTTCTGTGAATGTGCAGACGTGTTTATATTTTTTCCTTCGTTTTTCTCTTTTTCAATTTGGGAACAGAGTACAATATTTATATTTTGAAAAGAAAATTATTGTCCCAATTCGAAGCCAACTAAAACACAGTATCACTTTTAGCATTTGATGCCATTTCATAAGAAAGCATCCACTTGACCGCTTTTGGTAGGCACGCTCTCCTTTCAGCGGCACACCAGTGATGACTTTGGCCAGATAGAGGAGTACGATCCTAGCATACCCCTGGGCATCACAGCGATCCGAATTTACATAGTCATAATTATGTACACCCTGTCTATCAGCTTTCCACTCTTAAAATCAACCTGCCCACAAAGCAAGGAAGGCTTGACTATGGTGGCAAAGCTGACTGTGAATGTTTTCATTCGTGATGGAAAATTAAAGGTTTGAATAGCAGATGATGGAGACAGGGGAGAGACGGAAAGAAGGGAACTGTGCTAATATCCTCAGCGAACGCAGTGGGGAGTCGAAAGGTGCTTCCTAGACGGAGGAAGAAACAGAGGATTAAGTGTATCATGTAAGGGTGCAGAGGGAGCCAGTAGAAAAGCTAAATTATAAATCAAGAAGCTGGGAGGAAGGAAGTAGTTAGTTAAATCCTCCTATTTTACAAAGGCGAGTCCATAAAGAATGTCTTTAACTGACCAAGAAATTGTTTTTAGAAACTCACATAAGCATATTACTTAGAATTAGGAAGTCCACCATCCAAATAATTTTTAAAAGAGGCAGTTGAAGGTAGTGGCCTCTGGAAGGTGGCGTGAGTGTGGGGGTGGGTACTGTTAGTTTTCAATATAAACACTTCCTTACTATTTATTTTATCTTGTGCATATGTTACTTAAGTGTTTAAAATGTAGGAGAAGATACTGTATTTAAAAAGTGCACGGCCGGGCGCGGTGGCTCACGCCTGTAATCCTAGCACTCTGGGAGGCCGAGGCGGGCAGATCGTCCTGAGCTCAGGAGTTCGAGACCAGCCTGAGCAAGAGCGAGACCCCGTCTCTACCAAAAATAGAAAGAAATTAATTGGACAGCTAAAAATATATAGAAAAAATTAGCCGGGCATGGTGGCACATGCCTGTAGTCCCAGCTACTCGGGAGGCTGAGACAGTAGGATTGCTTGAGCCCAGGAGTTTGAGGTTGCTGTGAGCTGGGCTGACGCCACGGCACTCGCCCCAGGCGAGAGAGTGAGACTCTGTCTCAAAAAAAATAAAAAATAAAAAATAAAAAGTGCATGTTTAAAAGTTGAATTCAGTGTGAACACAGGAGCATAAGGGTAGATGTTCATTTTGCGGTGGCCATCAGTATTATTATTCCTTCGGAAATTGCACGTTTCCTGGGCACTTCTTTAGATGTAAGATAAGCTTAGCGGATCTCCTGTTGAAAGTCTTACAAAGTTAGCATTGGATACGGGCAACATTAGAGGAGCAGGATAATGTATTTCTATTGCTCTTACTGTAAGGTAAGTGTGCTAACCACTGAGATAATGAGGAGAGATTGCACAGAAGTGAAAAATATCCCTTTATGATGAACCTGGTTGCTTTTATCTCTTTGCAAAGATTGTGGCCCTTAGTAAGCTCTCAATTTGTCAGAAGAATGAAATTCATAGCAAGACATACAAAATCTGAGTTGTATATTCTGGACAAAAAGAAAATGAAAAAAAAGAAGACATACAGGATCATTTACAATCTGACCCTGACTAACTTTCCAAGCCTGACCTTGCCTTCTGTGTCCCTTTACAAGGGACATGTGGCTACACTCCTTTGGGTTTCCATGCCTTCACATATTCTGATTGCTCTAATTGGAACGCTTTCCCCCACCTTTTTAAGGGGATGTCTTCAAGACCCATCTCCCTTAAAGAAGCATCCTGCTCTTCAGTATCTCCAGAGTCCTTAGACAGACAGGATCCCTCCAGTGGTTCCCAGCAGGCTGTTCCATCCTGTTGCTCAATGAAGCTTCCTTAACTATATTTGACAATTACCACCAGGCTCCTATTTCAAGGGAAAAAAATCCAAAGTGATATCTTGGCTTATGCCTGTGGAAAAAATATAAGCCAGAAGCTCATCAAACTGGTTGAGAAGAACAGTGGGTGTTCCAGCAAGAGCAGAGGTCAGGATGCAGCTCTGGAAACGTAGGCACTCTTGAGACACCAATGGCCTATGGATTAGTCATGGGGAATGCTCTCCACAGCCCTACCCCCAGCCCATCCCATGTGCTGGTCCAGTCAGCTGGGCTTGGTCATGTTTGCAGACAGATTTGCACTGTATTCATTTATCCTTGACAGGCATTTCGTAGTCATTTAAAACTTTTTAATTATGGAAATTTTCAAACATACACATATAAACCTGCATATACCCATAATCCTGCTTTAATAATTATTAATATTTTGCTAATCTGGCTGGGCGCGATGTGTCACGCCTGTAATCCAATGTTTTGGGAAATGGAGGTGGGAGGATAGCTTGAGGCCAGGAGTTTGAGACTAGCCTGAGCACACATAGCCAGATCTCGTCTCTACAAAAAATAAAAAAATTAGCTGAGTGTGGTGGTGCACACCTGTAGTCCCAGCTAGCTACTCAGGAGGCTTAGGGAGGAGGATCACTTGAGCCTAGGAGTTCAAGGTTGCAGTAAGCTATGATCATGCTACTGCACTCCTGCCTGGGCAACAGAGTAAGAATCTGTCTCTAAATATATGTATTATATATATATATATATAATATATATATATATAGGCAATCTTATTTGTCTATTTTTCCACACACCTTTCTTTTATGGGGTGGGGAGTGGGGTGGGAATATTTTAAAGCAAATCACAGGCATCTCAGGGTATGTCTGTAACAAAGATATCTTTTAAAGTTGTGATACGGTGTTCATAACATAATATATACCATTTTTACCATTTTTAAGTGTATAACTTGGTGGCATTAAGTACTTTTACCTTGTGCAACCATCACTATCATCCATCTCCAGAACATTTGCATCATCCTAAACTGAAACTCTGTACCCACTAAACAAGAAGTCCTCATTTTCCCCTCAACACAGTCCCTAGTAACCACTATTCTACTTTATGTCTCTGAATTTGACTACTCTAGATACCTCACCTAAGTGGAATCAGACAATATTTGTCCTTTTATGTCTGGCTTTTTTCACTTAACATAATGTTTTCAAGGTTCATCCATGTCGTAGCATGTGTCAGAATTTTATTCCTTTTTAAGATTGATAAGGGCTTTTAAAATAATAATCGCAATATACTTAACAAAGTTAAAAATAATTTCATAATATCATCTAGTTTATGTTCATATTACCAAAATTATCTCTTTAAATGTCATTTTACTGTTAGTTTGATGTAATCAGGATCCAGACAAGGCCCATACAGTATATTTGGTCTCTTAAGTCTATTTTAATTTACCATAATTCCTCCTCCTTTTTTTTTCATGCTATTTATTTGTTGAAGAAATGAGCTAATCTGTCCTGTAGAATTTCCCCCATTCTGGTATTGGCTGTTTGCATCCTCTAACCATCTCCTCTAACCCTTGAATTTGCTAAAAACCAGTGGTCATGTCTAGGGGCTAGATTAGATCCAGGTTCAATTCTCTTGGTGGGCTATGTGATTTCTACTATATTACAGTAAGAGGTCCATGGTGTCTGGTGGTCCCACTTCTAGGGATATTAAGACAGATCAGTGGGTTCAGGTGCTGCCAGCCTGATCCATCCATTGATAATATGGCATTTAAAAATAAATGTTCTTAAGACTTTGTGATTGTAAGTATACCTATGTCTGTGTCTCTCTCTATGTATTTACATCAGGCTGTCTTCTATTTGTTCTGTAGATCTTCAAAATTCCTCAAAGTCTTTGTTCAATCCATGATGCTGAATAGCCACTCCCAGAATTCTTGAGCTCTCAGATTTCACCTAAGGCACCTCCCTATTTCCAATTGGTCTTTGAGTTGCCTACAAGTGCGTGCCCACTCAGAGGCACACATGTCTACCTTAAAGGAATCCCCATTCATCTGCCTTTGTAGTTTTAATGTCCAAGTGCTCACAGAGAGTAAGTCTTCCTTCAGTCTAGTCTAGCCCTCTTCCTGAAGTCAAATTCCATTTCCTCTAGTTTGGGGCACCGCGGGGCTGAAGAGCAGCTGGCAGCAGACCCCGCAGATGGGGGCTGGGGCAATGATGCACAAGGCTAAGACACATCCCAGGTGACCTACATGCTTCATGAACTTAATGGAAGATTGGCAAGGACTACAATATGTTTTATTATAACTTTCCAGCTAGGGTTCATTATTTTCCTTTTAAAATTAAATATAGATAACTTATTTTAAAAAAGTAAAAAATTTCCAGAGAATATGAACTTAAAAAAACCTGACAATTTTCCAAAGATCAGAGTTGCTATTGTGCTCATTTTATGCCCTTGTAAATTAGCAGAGGCCCACAAGTGGCAGATTTAAAAAATCAGTCTACCTCTTACACATTTTGCCTTATTAGGGAGGAAGGATCGAGAAGCAAGAAGGGAGAAGACACAGCAGAGCCAGTGGGTCAGAAGAGTCTCAGATGAGAGTGGCAGGAGAGAGAGGAGAGCTTGGGTCTATAGATAGAAACAGCGCATGAGCCAGGATGCTAGACTCCAGATCAGCTATCCAATACAAATAAAATGTGAGCCACAAACATGAGCCCCATATGTAATGTTTAATGTTCTAGTAGCCACATTCATAAAAGGAAAATAAACGGATGGAATTCATTTGAATAATATATTTGACTCAACATATTCAAAATGTCATTTCAACATGTAATTAATGCAGAAATTATTAATGTGATATTTTACACTTTTTTGATACTAAGTCTTTAAAACCCGGTGTATTTTAAACTGACAGCACATCTCAATTCAGATGAGCCACACTTCAAGTGTTCCTGTAGCGTGGCCAACGGCTATCATTTTGGAAAGCACCACTCCACATCTTGCTGAAACTGTTCAGACTCTTAGTGTCAATTTCCAGCCTGTAAAATGGAGATGACCCTCCCTGCCCCATCCCTTTTTAGGACTGTGGGAGCTGTAGGAGAGCTAAGGGGTACGCATCTGCTTTGTTGGCTGAAGTTATTAGGCCCCTCACTAGCCCCACCTCAGGGGAGAGAAGAGGGTGTTGCCAGCACCGGAGAGCCGAATCGCCCGTACTTAGCACGGATTGAACTGGGTGAGTGTGCAGGGTCTCACAGCCGTCTCAATTCTAAAAGCCAGTTAAATTTCACAACTTGGAGAGGAGGTTGCCAACTGTTGTTTTGTCATCCATTTATCCCAATTATTCTATTTTTAAAAAAGAAAAGATATTTTATTGTAATTATATCGCAAGCCCTGAGGACGGTAAGATGAGCAAAACAGGATGCTTGCTCCCAAGTGGGGAAACACATATATTTAAAAAATGCACATAAAGACCAGTAGATATCTATCTCCTAGGGCTCTTTTGCTTGCAAATGTTAGAAAAACTAGTTCAAAATGGTCTAAACAAAAAGGGGGAATTTACTGGCTCACACAGCTGAAAACTATGCAGAAAATGCGGCTGCCGCCCAGCTCGATACAGAGCATCTTGGCTCCGCCCTTTGCCTCCGGTTCAGTGCGGAGACCCAGCGCCCCAGGATCGCAGCCCGGATTGTCAAATCGCTAGTCTGCTGGCTGAAGCAGTCCGGGTCCAAGTTCCTGCAGCTCGTTTGCTCTGATTGGATCCTGAGCCCCTTCCTGGACCAATCACGGTGGTTTGTCTGCTCTGATTGGTCACCCAATGCATAGTTTGCTGTGATTGGCCACCTAATGCACATGGCCCAGGAATGTGAAGCGAGGGGCTTTTCCAGAGGAAAACTGGGACACCCTTACCAGAATCGGGGTGGGTAGATACAGAGCAGCCAAGAAACAACAATATCCACTGAGAATTACAGAAACACAGAAAAGGTGTGTCCAGGGCTGGCTTCATGAGCGTGACTGGTCCCACACTTGGCTTAATCCTCTACAGTCGTCGGTTTGAAATTCTTAATTTCTAAACAAGGGGCCCCACATTGTCATTTTGCAATGGGCCCCGCAAATGACATAGCGAATCCCGCATATGGCTAACATTACATTACCTGCACGAGGAAGTGACTTTGGAACTGGATTTGGAAAGATAAAATAAAGTAGCAATTTTGCAAGTGGAGAAGGTAGGGTAGTGGGGAGGAGGACGAGATTCTATGCAAAGGGACCAGTACAGGCAAAAATGTAGGATGTGAAAGGCTTGATGAGAAACTGAAACCACCAGCGCCTCCAGTGGTTGGGGCTTAAAGTGCCTGTGGGGTGTGGCCCCAGCTGAGCTGGAAGGATGGGGCACTCAATAAATAAATATTGCTTTAACGAATTAATAAACACAAGTCAAGTGAATTTTATTTTATTTTATTTATTTACTTTTTTTTTTTCCGAGACAGAGTCTTACTCTATTGCCCCGCTAGAGTGCCATGGCATCAGCCTAGCTCACAGCAACCTCAAACTCCTGGGCTCAAGCGATCCTCCTGCCTCAGCCTCCTGAGTAGCTGGGACTATAGGCATGCACCACCATGCCCGGCTAATTTTTTCTATATTTTTATTTGTCCAGCTAATTTCTTTCTGTTTTTAGTAGAGACGGGGTCTCTCTCGCTGTTGCTCAGGCTGGTCTCCAACTCCTGAGCTCAAACGATCCACCCGCCTCAGCCTCCCAGAGTGCTAGGATTACAGGCGTGAGCCACCACGCCCGTCCTAAGTGAATTTGAACATTAGGAAAAGAGAATGTATTTTTAAAACCTAGATTATTCCAAATGGCCATTACGAGATAACTGCTCAATTTTCCGTCTCTCTTTTCCACTGAACACTAAGGCTAGCTTTTCACTGTGTAATATTAGCATCTACTGATCTTTATCACCAGCATGTTAGCAAGAGTAGCATTCCACCTGTGTGACTTCACCATCCAAATATTTATGAATCAGAGAGATGTTTCTAAGAACATGTTTTTCAAATGTTTACTTTATAACAATAATGGTGTGCTTTAATTACAAAGATGACGTTTTAAAACCTAAATAGAACAAGTCTGAATTGTGTGGGAGTATATTGCTTTGGTGATAAAGGAGAAACACAGACGGTGACTCAGGTGGAACATTTGTTTCATTTTCATTTTGTGTTTCCTTTGGTTCTACATGTCAGGACATGTCATAGAGCCAATGCAGAAGTGTGCTGTGGGGAACAGGAAAGTTAGAACTAAGGCTTTGTATGTCAGAAAAAAAGTAACTGGTCCTCTCTCACCCAGCCTCTCCCTTTTCAAGGCCAACATAAAGGGGGGAAAAAAGATGTTGGCTTCCCTCCAGGACATGGACAGTGGTTGAGTAACGGTCAATACCTGGTTCCCAAATTCTGTAAAGGAATGTTGAAGAAGTAACATGGGCTTTTCTGAATTGAGAATCTCTGAGTTTCTGCCGCCACCTTATTTCAATTTAAATTAATATTTGGGTATCCGTAAAGTGCCAGGTGTGGAGCCTCTGTCTGCCTTGTTCATTGTTATATTCCCAGCACCTTGAACAATGCCTGGCATGTTGCAGACACTCAATAAATATTTGGTGAATAAGTGAATGAATTTATTTCTCACAGCGATTCTGTGTGGCTGGGGCAAGTTTTCAGATCAGAAAACAGAGACTAAGCGTTGCAAATTGAGGGAAAGAGGTGGTATGTTCAGCCAGGCATGTCCAAAACAGAGACAATATGGGGCCTCCTTGGTTACCGACTGTTATGTGACTTAGGTATGTGTCTCTTCCTTGGTTAACAGGGAATGATGACAAGAGAAAAGGGGCCCGTAAAGTGTAACATCACCATCGTGATCACCATCTTCATCATCATTGACTGTAGACACAGAGCGTAAAATCATAGAATTGAAGAACTGTAAGGAATTTCAGAATTTATAATAATAGAAGCTCCCATTTACTGATATGTTGTTATATTCTGGGTACTGAGTGATTCTATCATTTATCTGTCATCTTTCCACCTGCCCCCCACCCCAATTCAATGCTGCACAGTAGGTCTCACTAGCTCCGTTTTCAATGTCCCAGGCCAGCAAGTGGCAGAGTTTGGGCCTCTTGCTGTCTCTGTATAAAACTAAGGCTTTATATGTCAGAAAGAAAGTATATAGTTCCCGCACCCAACTTGTCCCTTTTCAAGGCCAACACAGCCTCCTTGATTAACAAAGGAGAATTCTGACCCTCAGAGAGGTACCTTAGGTTATTCAGTTAGTGCAGAAGAAGGACTTTAACCTCAGCCCTACATTATGTCCAGTTACCCCAGTGTTCTCAACCTAGATGAGTAGACTTTGGATTTCTTTCTGCTTCGTTGATGTAAGCCTCTGCTAGGTTTAGCAGGACAAAACTGAACTTATTGAAGATTAATTAGTCATTCCATCCCCCACCTTAGAAACTATTTTATTCTTTCCGGGATACCCTGGCACATCATAGGCATTCAATAAGTGCTTGATCCATTTAATTAAGGCAAGATTTGACTTGGATGGAATCTCAGTCTTTAGTACCCTTTAATGGCAGGACTTGAAAAAAGTAGGCAAACACACCCTTTGAAAGGCACACACTAATATTAGTTTTTACCTTCATGAAAGTTTATACTTTCATCTTTTAAGAATTAACACATCCCCACTGTAGAACAATTGGAAAATTCAGAAATGTATAAGTAGAGGAGAGCAAAAAAAAATCACTCGCCCATACTTCCAACAACCAGAGTTAAACACTTTCAATATTTTGTGACAATTTCTTTTTTTCTCTATTCAATGTATTTCATTGTCTCTTTATAGCTTTTATTGAGTTGTGTTTGTTCTGTGTCTACAATATATGTATTTTAAAACTTACATTATCCTCACGATATTCCCTAAGGTATAAGCTCTTTGTAAACATCTTTTGAAATAGTGGCATAGCACTGGAAAAACAGATTCATTTAAGTAAGTGTCTACTTTGTCGATTCTCAATTAGGTCAGGCTGAAGACCACTGGCTTCTCCTGGTTCTTTCGTGACCACTCTGTTGCTCATTAACCACTTTATCAGAAAGCTAGTTGGGGTCCACATTGTTGTCAAAAGCCTGAGGGAAACACAGATTCCAGCTGTGAACCACTAGGGTGGATTTACATGGTACTTGGTAATTAATAGTAAATTTCCAATAATCTGGACAGCTTACCGACCCCTACGTTGAGCCCTAGGACCCAGCCTGGCTACCTTTCCTCCCTTTCCCCACCCTCCTCTGAGACTTTCTGTTACTTTGATGACACCACCATGCCGATGTCCAGGGGCCATTCCCTTCTTTGACATCTCACTGCTAAGCACAGGTGTTTGTCCCAAAATGAACCCATTAGTCTCTTCCCATTTCAGGTCCCTACAATACTCAATCAGTTCCCATCCCCCAGCTCTATGCTCCATAATATCTGAGGTAAGGGATTCCTCCCCTCTCTGTCCTAACACCACACTGGTGCCAAAATCCAAAGGTATCTGCCTGGAAGTTTCCCCAAATCATGCCTTCTGTTCACCTCACCAGCCTGCCTCAGGTCCGGCAACACTGCTTCAGTCCCAAGACCGACCAGGTACCTGCTCAGGGCACTGCTGAAATAGGGGTACCCCCGAAAGTGAGAGAAACTCAGCGTTAATAAAGGAATCCTGAATCATGCGGTGAAAAGATCCAGGAAAAAAAAAACTATTTTAATTTCAGTACACGTAAGAGCATTGTGTTTTGTGGATAATTTTTATCTCGAATGAATGACATGTGAGAGTGGGGATGCCACCACCTTCTCAGTTCATCTGGACTTCAGTCACCTCACCCAGCCAGTGTGGCATCCTCCTCTCCCATCCAGGCCACCCGCAGCCTTGCACCAGGAATCTTCCCGAAAAACATCTGCTTGGGTCCATCTGCCCTGAAAGACCCTATGAGCTCCTCCTTTCGTCCCTGTTGGCACTGATTTTTAGAATCTTCGTAGCTTATCACAGTCTGCTCCTCCCCTACGTGGCCCCCCGACTCCCCCTCCATTCCACGCGTCCCACTGCTTAGCAATGGCCTCACCATTGTTCAAACATGCCGCATGTTTCCGCCGTTCTGTATTTTCACTCACTGAATGTATATTCACCGCAGGCCTTGCGTGTGCAAGGAGCTGGGAACAAGCACAGAGACGTGCAGGGCACAGCCCCTGCCTTCCTGGCAGTCACAGTCTCTGCATATGCCTTCTCCGTGCCTGGAATGCCTTTCCTCCTTTCCTGCCTAGAATATGCTTGGCTCTATATCTGGCTCAAAAGTGGCCTCTGTCATCAGTCCTTGCCAGCTCCCCTGGGCAAAGCCTTCCTGCCCCCACTTTAGCCCTTATTGCGTTGGTCTGTAACTATAGGTTGTCAAGTCTGTCTCTGCATGAGCTGTGAGCACTTGGAGGGCAGGGGTGCATCAGTGTGTACCTGCAGCTCCTAACACAGTACTCAGCACATAGTAGGTGCTCATTAAAATGTTCGAGGACAAAATACCTACCACATGCCAGACATTGTTTTGTGTATATTAATTTGCCATCTAAACAAGATTTTAAACACCTCAGGTCAAGAAATGCTCTTATATTGCCCTTGTAACCCCAAGGTGTCAAGTACAGTGCTGAGAGCAGTATCTGACAATAGGACACAATTTGATAAATTGACTGATAGATATAAACTCACTAGGGTGACTCACTGCACCCTCAGCCATTCCAGTTTCAAGTACAAGTTCATCATCAGATGATTTCAGTTCATTGTATTTTGGGAAACAGAATAAAAGTCCAAAAAGCCCTACTCAGTTTACTCAGTCAATAGCAGGGCTTATGTTTGTGGTTAAAGCAAATTATGAAATAATTGCAAATTTGGCAGAGGGGACACTATCACAGTGGGAACAGGGATCTGGAATTTGTCAAGCATGAATCTCCTGGGACTTCAGGAGTAAGAATTTTCTGGTAAGGTCACCTGTAGAAGCTTCCATGCATTCAGCCAAGCCAGCACCTTGGTAAAGTAGGGGTGCCCATTTTCAACAAGGGAGGCAAGGCAAAAGAAAAATAAGCATACAAAATGCTAAGATTTGGGAGGCAAAATAGCTTCATATAAGTTTTGAAGTAAGTTAGAACTATGTTTAAATCAAGTGCCTGTGAACAATTTTCCTAACCTTCCTGAGCTTTGGTTTCCTCATCTGTAAAACCAAGATAATAATACCCACCTCACAGGGTTATCATAAGGATGAAATAAGATACTGGAGATTTTTAAAAGTGCTTACCACTGTGCCTGGCATGTAGTATGTGCTCAGTAAATAGTAATTACTAAATATGACCTGGCCACACATCGACTGTTTTTTTAAAAAAATTGTTTTCAAATCTGTCAGTACCTCAGCCTGAGAGATGGAATTTTCCATTGGAGTCTAGACACTTCTGAGATCTCAGGATTCTATGTGACTTGTTGGCTTCAAGGATAAGGCATGAAGAGGGGAAAAGGAACGTTTGTTGAATGTCTCCGACGTGGAAACCGTGAGGGTGCATTGTTCGCTAATCCTCAATATCACCTTGTAAGGTAGATATTATTCTTCTCATTTTACAGGAAATACTAACGTGGCAAAACCAAAAAGGAGGTGGCAGAATGAGGATTTGAACCCCTCAGTTCCGAGTGCAGGTTCTTTCTGCCATCCCCAGCTCCTTCCGCTACGCCACCCGTTTCAGCTCCAAGGATGGTACGTCTGGCCAGCCACTAGGGGCACACCGATGATGATGCCCCTGAATGTCGTAGGGCACTCCTCTTAGTATCAGCTTTTCTTCACCTTGTCGCCGATCTTAGCGAATGTGGCATCTCCGCAGGCAGAGGGCAAAACAGGGGCTCGGTGTCCGGATGGCTGTTGCAGTTCCTGCGGGTGTGAGAATTTATAATTCTGAGACTGTGGAGCGCCGCTTTTCCCTTCCAAGCTCAACTTTCTCGTCCTTCAGATGAGGGCTCCGAACTGCATCAGAGCATCCCACGTTCTCCCGTGAGCACTTGGCAAAAGGCAGTATCTGTTGTGGTTAAACCAGACCACCTGGGCTTGATTCCTGCTCTACCGCTCATTAGCTAAGTAACTTCTGGCGAGTTATTTGCCTTCTCTGTGCCTCAGTTTCCTCATCTATAAAATGGAGATGTGTGCAGTTCTTGCCTCGAAGGGTAGTTATGAGAATTAAAGGCATCAACTGCACGTAAAGGGCTTAGCACATAGGCTGGAACAAGTAAATGCTACATAAGAGCATTTGCTGACATAATTTTACACTTGAAGAAGGCAGAGAACTAATCCCCCCAGGATCCTAGGTGTATGATTTTTGGTAGCTCATGCCAAATGCAGAATGTATTTGATATCTTCTCTCTTTCTTTAAAAATCCTTGTGTGTCTTACACTCAAATTCGACATATCCACATTTGTTTAATATAAAACAATATTTCAAGCACTTATTATTTAAGATGGACTCTCCGGCAAGATCCCCTCTGTTTATCTCGTGGCCCTGGTGCACAATGGTGTACCCACGGGCATGCTCGTGCCCAGCTTGGGAAAGTTGGAAGCACATGACTCCTAGGGTCCTTCTGGCTATGGTGTCCTGTAGTTCTGAAAACCAGCACCACCAGGTACCTGTACCTGCTCAGCTGTAGACCAAGGTGGCTGCCTACCTTGTAGCCAGCTATGCCACCAAGCTGGTGCTGCCTGGGCCACAGTGAATATTTTTCCTGAAGGCACAGGCAGAAGCACTGCTGGGCTGTTCTACCTCAGTACCACACGCTGCAGACTGGATTTTCTGTCCAAGGTGGACAAACAGAAAATAAAGGGGGATGGGAAAGAAGGGGGGGATTAAAGGAGATGCTCCACGGAGGAAAATACCTGCAGGATTTTTTATTTGCATGTCAGGAAACAAGGAAAATGCACAGGTAGTTGCAATCTTTGGGGGTCCTCCCACTTTCCACTATACCCTGGCTAGCACTTAAAGATAGAAATCAAGACACTTTCTCTAACCCCAGTTAAGCAACCTGAGCAATGATGGTATTCGATGTCCCCTCTTCCATAAAAATGATTGAAATTTGTATAGCAATCTAGCAAAATATTAGCAACACCCTAAATGCTATAAGTAGAGAAATAACTGAAGAAATGATACAACATCAATTGGCCATTACAAACTATGGTAATAAGAATCAGGATAGTGGTTATCTCTGGGAGGCAGAGAGACAGATGTGATCAGGAACAGACGTGAGCACTGGAGGTGGTGGTGGGTTCTGGATGTGTTTTATTATTAAAATATGTGTGTGTATATATATATATTTGTTCTATGTAATCATTTGTATATATGCTATGCTGTATAATAAAATGAACATATTTTCAAGAAGAAAAATTTATGGTAATTAAAACCACATACCATTCAGAGTCATAAGCAAAAGAGAAAATATCAAAGTTGCATGCAATCTAAAATCATAACTATATTTTTTTAATCATGGGCATGAGAAAAAAGCTTGCAGGGAAACACACCACAGTGTTAATTGTGTTAAGATCATGGGTATTTTTTTTTCTCTTGTCTTTTTCCCAAATTTTCATAATGGCAAAAAGTTATAGTAAGAAAAGTTCCCCCAAAGGAATCTTTAAAAGTATGATTCTTTTAATTATTTTCAAACCATTTTCACATCCATTATCTCATTTGATTCTACCTTTAGGTAGAGTCAATGTTAAGTCGTTCCATTTTACAGACTGGAAAACTGAGATAATGTGTTTACGACTTGCGTTAAGTCACTCCGTTGGCAGGAAGTGAATCTGTGTGTGAGTCCTGGGTCTCCTGAGTCCTGCTAATCCCCTGACCTCGAGGACTTCTTCTGAGATTTTGGGAGCTCCATGATTCACTCTCTCAAACGGGAATAACTACTACCTAGGTTTTGGCCCTGTGGACCAAGGCAGGGGTCTATGGCTGTTAATGATAGACTACACACAAGAAGTCCCCAAAGACGCAATCCATGCCTGGAGTGCTCTGCTACCCTCCTCTCTGGCAAGGCACCAAGTCCACAGTGGGTAAAAATTCATGGAAATGTTACAGGGGGTGCTGGGAAGGACAGACTGTGATTGATAATCAAGTCCAACATTTCTCAACTCTAGTTTTTGGAGGGGAAGGGAGATTACAGAAATGGGTTTGTCCTTGTGCTATTCAATGCCCTCCCTCTGATGACTTCTCTCTCCCCAGCTCTCTCAGGGGAAGTTGCCAGGGGCTCACAGGGTGGCTTTGGTAGAGGGTCCCCCATTTGGGACCATCGGAGTTCAGCCCAGGGCCCCTCACTTCAGGAAAGAGAGCCTTAGAAAGGGGAAGTGCTTTGCACGAGAATACCAAAGGCAAAACCAGGCGAGAACCCCAGTCCCCTGCTCCCAACCCAGGGTATTTTGCAAGGCCATCAGTCAACACCACACTGATGAATGCCCCAGGTATGTGGCAGAGTTACCCTGCTGGAGAACGAGGACCTCTCTTATGGGTTTCTGCCTGGCTTCTTATCCCTGCTCCCCTCCTGACTGTCATTCCTGGGTATTGTTTGACTTCATCCACAGCTATCTGCCACTGACAAGGGGGACCAAGTGAGCTCCTGCAGAGATTCAGGGGTGCCCCAGAAAGCCCTCCCTGATTCACAAGTAATGATATCACTACTGAGGGTCAACTGTGTGCCCCATCCTCAATAAATCATCACAACAACCTTATGTGTTAGATGCTATGATTAGTGCCATTTTTCAGGTGAGGAAATGACTTACCTAAGATGACACAGCCACTAAGTGCTGAAAGCAAAATCAAAGTGCCTTCCACACTTTGGAAGGTATTGTGTGATGTTGTCCTCATTTCCTGGGGTGCCCATTTTGGAGACTAATAAATTAGTGACTCCTGCATTCAAACTGTCTTTGTAGAAAATACGGGCTTTGGAAACAGAATAAAGAACAAGAAAAGCCACGTCACTCCTTTCTCAAGGCAGAGAAGTAGGTTGAGCCAGGCAGAGAGGGCTGCTAGTACCCTGCTGCCTCCCTGGCTGATTTTAACTTGCGTTTAACTTGGGTTTCTAGAGCTCTGTGAGCAAATACAGTCTTGGGGTTTGGAGAACAGAGTAATGAGGCAGAGGAATGTGGGAAGGGACTGTGCACTGAGCTAAGAAACTGCTAAAACCTTTAAATATCTCTTGAACTTTTTTTTTTCTTTCTTTTTTGCTTTTGGCTCCCTGCAATGTTTTTCTGTTTAGGTTTGGTTGCCACGAGTGGGCTGTTTTTAGCTGCCTGGTTCCTTCCCCTCCCCTTTTAATTTTTTTCCCTTCCTTTTGCACATGCCCCGGCATGAAGTCGCCAGTTCTTATCTCGCTGGGCAAAACCTACCAAAGCTGATCCGAATGCAGATTCCCCAGGCGGTTCCCCAGCCTAAAACCCCGGGAATATTCGAGTCTCTGCTTAACCGTCTTTCATTGAGGATTAACCCCTGAAATAACCCTAGCCAGGGCTTCCTTCTGAGCCTAGAGAGGCATTCTTTGCTTTGCGTACAGAAGCATTTTGGGGTGGGGGGCTTTTCGAGCCCCTCCTCTACATGGCATTGCCTGTGTGCGTGATGCCATTGTGCACACTCAATACTGGTGGCATTAACTTAAATCAGGGTAAAATGAGGAGGCACAGGGCTTAGATATTGATCATCCTCCTGTGGCACAGACCTTGGGGGCTCTTCCCTTCTGCTGACCTTTCCCAGTTTTCACTTCACAGGAAGTTTCACAGTTTTCCTGGGGGCTGAGGGGGAGGGAGCCAGGAAGGAGCAGTTTTTGTTTTACTTGGGTAAGAGTTTCATTCAAGTGGGGCTGGACTTAACTTCTCCATCAAGATTCTTATCGCTTTTAGGGTTTCAGGAGAAGGGCGGGAAGAAGACTGCCAGGCTCAGACTTCCTTGAACAGCTGACAGCATTTCTATCCAGGTGTGACTGAGAGATTCAAAACTGGGAATTATTAGAATGAAACAAGATTGATAAGAGGAACTGCAGGCACAATGGTATCAAAAAGAAACCGCCAACGTGTTGTAGACTTGTCCTGTCGGAATCAGCTTTCTCTTGCATTGTTTTGTGAACGCTGGTCTGGCTGTCCGCTCACTGGATGCCTTAAGTTGAATTTCCCCTGAAGGACCCCGTATCTGGCTTGGGTGTGTTAATGGAATCATAGTTTAACCTGGAAACTGGTTAACGATTTCTGTGGGCGTTTTGCAGCAGAAAAAAAGTAAAAAGCTTCATGTGTTCTCCCTCATCTCCTTGTTTCACTTTATAATGGTGCTGTTTATTCCAGGACCGTCTCTATATAAGTAGATACAATAGATAAGTAGAGATTCCAAAGAACTTTCCTTTAAACGCGCAAGCGCTCTTACATCTCTTCTCGCCCTGCGCTCTGGGGCTGTGCTGCCACGCCCGGGGTTTGCCTGCCCGCACTTCGGTGGGAGGGCGGGGTGTGGAGGTGTGGAGCGGGTGTGAGGAGGTGTGGGCGTGGGACATGGAGGATGGGGCCAGGAGAGCCGTTACCAGGGCGAAAAGTAAAGCCAAAACACACGCCCTGCACTTCCCGCGCAACGCCGATGGAAATCCGGTCAGCTCCAAAGCAAGATCTCTGAGGTTCCCGCATGGAACCCCAGGGCTCCGGGACCTACCAGGGTGGGAGGACTTCCGAGGTCGCCCTGCGTGTTGTCCCAGGCCCTAGGGGAGGAGGGTGCGCCGAGTGAGGCTCGGGCTTGGGCGCAAGGAACCCGGCTGCGAGGGACTCGATTTTATCTGCAGCTCTGAGGGTGTCTGCCCCAGGCTGCTCCGCAATCAGCAGGGATAGGGCTA